>CAJJDN010000157.1:15550-27951 GCA_905182985.1 Paramecium sonneborni | reverse complement strand
AAAGTATTTTTATTAATTACTTTAATTAAATCGAATGTAATTGGTTAGTTTAGTTAAAAAAAAAAAGTATTTTTATTAACTACTTTTTTTTTCCCTCTCATGGATTGTATGGCAAATTTTCATCATCTTAAAAATTAAAAAATTTAAGCAGTTTTTTTACACAAATTAAATAATCCCGCTTTCTCTAGATATTCTAAAAATTTCTAAAGAATTCAGATATCAAAATAAATCAAAATTTTTTTAATTTTACCATGATCCAAATTAGTTTTTTTTAATTCTTCTGGTTTTAATAAAAAATTTAAGAACAATTCATCTTTTAAGAGAAAAAAAAAAATTACAATTGTATATTACATACTTTTAGAAACTGAACCAACATATCAAATACTCGTGTCATTCAAATTAAATTAAATTGAAAAAAAAAAAAATCTTGACTCATTGTATAGGAAGGGTCGTAGAAGAGACAAAATAAAAAGTTTATTCATAAATAAAAATTTTCTATCAAACAAATCTAATATCTACAAGAACAAAAAAATGCTTGAAATTCAGGTTTCAATTCTCACTCAAAATCAATTACTTTAACTCTAGAAGCGAAAACAAACAAAACATATATTAGCTTTAAATTTTTTTCCTAAACTATCTTCTAACCTAAAATAAAACTTCAAGAAATCCTTTATTTTAAATATTCTAAAGCTTTTTTTTTCCTTTAATTTTTTAGACAAAAGTATTCTCAATGAGTATTTTATTATCTATTTAATTTTTCACTTATATACGAAAATATTCCGAATCTCCAAACCTGAGTTTATTTTATTTTTATTAAATAGACTCCTTAATTTGATTTGAATATTTTTTATGAGTTCTTAATAAAAAGTAATAGACTATTTTATATAGATATTTTGTATTTGGGATGAGAATATTTTTTTGATCAAATATAACGAATTTTAAAATAATATAAAAAACTAATAGATTTTGAATTTTGTTCTAATATATAAAAGCAATTAGATTTTGAAATTAAAATATCATATTTTAAATAGTATTTCAATAAAGTCTTCTGGATTGTTCAAGCAATCAGAATAATTAAAGCAAAGTCTCAAAAGTTCTTCCACAAAGTAGAAAGAATTTTGGTAGAAAAATTTAAACCTTGAGTATTTGAATTTCTATGATTAATCTTAAGATTTATTCCATAGAGAAGGAGCTCAAGAAGTTAAACAAAAAATGCAAGTTAGAGACTAATGGTATGCTTTAAATCAACACTTAAATTGGAGATTTAAGTACAAATGACTCCTAATGATGAGTTAGGTAAAAAATATTTTTTAATTTTATAGAGACTTTATGAAAGCAAGGTAGATTTTTTTTAAAATCTTAGTTCATATAAAAGATGTTGATAAATCAATAACTAAGAGAATTCTTGCTTTGAGGATTTTTAATAAAGAAAGAAAATTTTAAACATTAGAATTAAGATGTGGTCTTTGATTAGAAATTAGTTGATCAGATCAAATTCTACATTTTTGATTCATCTAAATGGTTGATCTAACAATCATTCGAAAATTTCAAAAGCCCTAAATTATTTTTTTAATAGAAAGAATTCTGTTGGATGCAACCTAAATATCGAATTTGATATTTAGAAGAATTCATGAATTTAAAATTTAAAAATTTTAAGAAATAGGATAGCAAAAAGCTAAATTAGATGGTGATAGTGGAACTAACTTTTTTGTATGCTTCTCTCCTAATGGTAATTTATTAGCATCTGATAGTAGAGATAACTCTCCACTTTAATTGGATGTTAACAAGAGAAGCAAAATGAATATGTATATCTACTAAATCCCTCTAATTTAGATTTTTGTTGACCCATTATATTAAAATAGTAACATCTTGTAAGGAAGGATAATAATAATTGAATTGTAAATGTTCATTACTTGAAGTTAATTCAGTTTAATAGTACTAAATAAGCATCTAATAATTATGATAAATTCTATTCTATTTATTCATTGATGGGATGTTAAGAAAGGATTAAATTTATCTAAGTTGTGAATACTTAATGATTCAATTAGAGATGTGTTTAATTTTAAAATATATTTTTATTATTTTTATTAGCATCACGTATTCCCATATATCAAGACTTTTTGTTTTGGTATTTTATGAAAATAAAGAATAGTCAAAACAAATGATTTGTTGTTTCTTAATCAAAGATTTAGAATTCAAATGATGCAAATTTATTAAAAATTCTTTATTGGATTCCATTAAGAATTAAATTTTAAATTAAAATCTCTAAGTCATAAATCCTCTGTCTCTAAATAACTTCATTTTATTCCTTTAGACATTAAACCTAACATTTGTTCACTTAGACTTTATCATTACTCTTGATTTATATTATAACCAAAGAAAACATTAAAAATTTGATTGTGTTATAAGAATAAAATAAAATCTGAAACAATAAATTCAATTTATAGACTTGTANATAGTATTTCAATAAAGTCTTCTGGATTGTTCAAGCAATCAGAATAATTAAAGCAAAGTCTCAAAAGTTCTTCCACAAAGTAGAAAGAATTTTGGTAGAAAAATTTAAACCTTGAGTATTTGAATTTCTATGATTAATCTTAAGATTTATTCCATAGAGAAGGAGCTCAAGAAGTTAAACAAAAAATGCAAGTTAGAGACTAATGGTATGCTTTAAATCAACACTTAAATTGGAGATTTAAGTACAAATGACTCCTAATGATGAGTTAGGTAAAAAATATTTTTTAATTTTATAGAGACTTTATGAAAGCAAGGTAGATTTTTTTTAAAATCTTAGTTCATATAAAAGATGTTGATAAATCAATAACTAAGAGAATTCTTGCTTTGAGGATTTTTAATAAAGAAAGAAAATTTTAAACATTAGAATTAAGATGTGGTCTTTGATTAGAAATTAGTTGATCAGATCAAATTCTACATTTTTGATTCATCTAAATGGTTGATCTAACAATCATTCGAAAATTTCAAAAGCCCTAAATTATTTTTTTAATAGAAAGAATTCTGTTGGATGCAACCTAAATATCGAATTTGATATTTAGAAGAATTCATGAATTTAAAATTTAAAAATTTTAAGAAATAGGATAGCAAAAAGCTAAATTAGATGGTGATAGTGGAACTAACTTTTTTGTATGCTTCTCTCCTAATGGTAATTTATTAGCATCTGATAGTAGAGATAACTCTCCACTTTAATTGGATGTTAACAAGAGAAGCAAAATGAATATGTATATCTACTAAATCCCTCTAATTTAGATTTTTGTTGACCCATTATATTAAAATAGTAACATCTTGTAAGGAAGGATAATAATAATTGAATTGTAAATGTTCATTACTTGAAGTTAATTCAGTTTAATAGTACTAAATAAGCATCTAATAATTATGATAAATTCTATTCTATTTATTCATTGATGGGATGTTAAGAAAGGATTAAATTTATCTAAGTTGTGAATACTTAATGATTCAATTAGAGATGTGTTTAATTTTAAAATATATTTTTATTATTTTTATTAGCATCACGTATTCCCATATATCAAGACTTTTTGTTTTGGTATTTTATGAAAATAAAGAATAGTCAAAACAAATGATTTGTTGTTTCTTAATCAAAGATTTAGAATTCAAATGATGCAAATTTATTAAAAATTCTTTATTGGATTCCATTAAGAATTAAATTTTAAATTAAAATCTCTAAGTCATAAATCCTCTGTCTCTAAATAACTTCATTTTATTCCTTTAGACATTAAACCTAACATTTGTTCACTTAGACTTTATCATTACTCTTGATTTATATTATAACCAAAGAAAACATTAAAAATTTGATTGTGTTATAAGAATAAAATAAAATCTGAAACAATAAATTCAATTTATAGACTTGTATAGAAAGTTTTAGAAAATATCATTTATATTTTGAGTCCTAATAAGCTTTCCTCTATAATTTTCTATATAATATTTCACTAATTAGTACAATGGTTAATTAATTTAATAGTTTCTTACCTTATAATTTAATATTTCAGTTCATTCACAAAGAGATTCTAGTATAAGGATGGACTTTTTAATGACAGAGAACAGTCAGTAGATTGAGAGAGAATCTACAAATAAATCTTCTACTGCTGATTCTGAATGTGCCGCTTAAATTATTAAAAGTAGACTCAGCACAACTGAGAGAATTAAATTTGTTGTTTAAGTCACATGTACTAGTTCTTTAAATGAAGCATTTGCTCTTTTGTAAAAGATGGAATCTGTATGTTTTTCATTTCACAATTAAAATCAAAAACAATAACTAAATCATGCAGACAAAGATGCTCTAGATATTATAAAAGGAACGTCTAATTATGTTTTTTGTTAAATTGATTCCAAATAAAACATGTGTTACTTAGAAAAATAAATTATAATATAATGTATAAAACTCATAGTAAATATATATGATTTCAAATTAAAATCTACATAGTCAAATTGAATGACTTAAAACTTTAGAAATATTACCTTCCATCAATATCAAATATACTATAATTTACTCAATTTTCGAAGTGTACTCAAGAAAAGAATAAAATTTATAAAAGAGAGAAAGTAGTTAATAATTATTGAATATTTAAAAAAATTTCTTACAACTTTAAGAAGCTGATTCAAAATAAACTATTCAATTTCATTTAGGGGGATTTTTAATAGCTTAAAATATATCACATTACTTACTTAACATAGTATTGATTTATTTTGTTTTAAATCATAAGAATCATTAAGAATTAACTAAGAGCTTTTCATTAATTGTTGATTTTATAAATCTTACGTAGGACTCTGTATTGATGAATTAATAAGATTTTCTAATAAAATAAAGGGGAAAATATTTGCAAAGCTTATATTGCGATTATAAGTTTTATTTCCTTCAATTGATTAATTTATATTACTCAAAGAAAATTGAAGGCTAACTTGAAGAAAGGCAAAACTATAAATAATTGCTCATCTAAAAGGATGGAAAAAGTATAGGTAAATTAGATTAATGCTATGTAAATATATGAAGATCTACAATTTGTTCGTTTAAATTTATCTGGGAATAATTACAGTGATTAAATTTAAGAAATTCCATGTGTTTATGATAAATACTAGTAAATTGCATGTTTCTGGGGTTTAAGATAATGCAAAATGCAAGGATATAAGATGTGATCATGAACCTAATATTTTAAATATTGATGATAATTTAAAATTTTTTAAGGTAGATGGATCATGTAACAATAATTAGAATGGTGGATATATTACTTGAACTATTTTTGCAGCCACATTAATATAAGCAGCTAATATTTAAAAATAACATAAATGAGGATCACTTTTGGACTGAAACTGTATGTGTAGATAATAAAAATGCATTGACAACAAATTAAGTTTGTATTTATAAAAAAGGATTTATAACAAAATAAGTGGGAGCTTGTGTATTTTAGTTGCTAATATTTAAAAAAATGAAGATGAATGTAATATAAATATAATTTGTTCACTCATTACAGTAGATATTTATTGTATCAAAAATACTTGAGGTTAACCTTATCTCTGGTCAGAATAAACATTTGTAATTAATTTTATTTACTTAAAAAAATAACTATGATATACACATCAACTTTATACATCAATCTTTCTTGAATATTTAGGCTGTCAATTCTATCATTACAGAAAGTGAATACTAAACATATGAAAATTCATTAATTAAATTATGTAGATTTTTATTAACAAGAGAAATCAAAAATTAATTAATTTCTGATTCATTTTAATTTTATATTTCTTGAAATAATTAATCAAAGTCTTAGACAATGAATTTTTATTCAATTAGAATGAATAATTGCTTACAATCTTCAGACAATTAAAATTTTTATATTTTTTCTACTAAATTAGAAATTTTAGTTTGTTTTTAAGTTATGTTTGACATGTCCCAAAATTTAATTTTACCATCTAAATCACAAGAAATTAGAATTTAAGAATCAGAAGAAAACTAAAGCTTTTAGATACAACTTTCATGTTTAGGCATTAAATCTTAGATAAAAATAAGTTTTAAGATTCCATAATTTAACAATTCCATTTTCCCCTCCTGATGCTATATAATTACCATCAGGAGAAATTGCAACAGACTTAAAACAAGATTTTTAACCTTCTTAATAAGGCTTTTCTTTGCATATCACATCATTCCACATAATATCAGACAAATTGGCTTAATTAAAATTGCACGAATTTATTATAACATTCTAATAGATAGAATTACTATAATCAGATTCAAAGAAGCTTAAACCAGAAATATTTGTATCAGCTAATTATATAGAACTAAAGTTTTAAGATCCTAAATATACATTCATTTAGCTAAGTAAATATATACTATTCGAGGCTGCTCGACAAAATTACGTATTACTAGATAACATTACAATATTTATCATTTTTTAATTGATTTCTGTATTAAGTAGTTTATCTTTAATGAAATAATTTGCTCCTCTGAATGCTTCACATGATAAATTAAAAGTTAGAGAATTAAACAAAGAGGTTTTTAAGTGATCCAAATTTTAGATTTCTTAATTTTATAATTAATTTAAATTTTCAAGAGAAACCAAAAAATTATAAACATATTATGCAACCAAAAATTCTTATATAGATTTATGAGTAAATTAATAAGTATTTCTTTTGGTAGTTAAAAGAATACAACTTCTTATCAATTTTTTATATTTCTTATCAGAATATGAGTCACTTAAATATTAATCTAACTAATTGTCTACTTCTTAGATTGCTTTATAATTACTTTATAATAACAATTACCCTTTTTATTTATAGCTAATTTAAGATAAATCTCTGATTGTTAGATCCAAGGCTAAAGATTAAGAAAACTTATAGAGATCTTAAGCATAAACTTTCATAATTTAAAACTATTCCTAAATCCCTTTATTTTAAATCTTATTATTCATGGTAAAAGCTAATAAAACTTTCATAGAATTCAAAAGCAGTAAATTTCTTCATTTTTAATGCCATTAAATGCTTAAAAATCAAGCAATAGCTTCCCTTCTTATAATATTTTTCTTATTCTTTGTCTTATACTTTCTGTATTTCTATTTTAATTGTCTTTATATCAGAATCAATCTCTAAATCAATCTATTCAAAATTCTACTTAATTATATCAACATTAAAATTTTTACTCTCAGTATCTCTAAAAGAAATCAAATTATCATTTTATCTCTTTAATATATCATTAAATTTCTTTAAAAAACTTATTTCTTTCATCTGATTTTATTATTAATTTTAATTTAGATACATTTAAAGCTTTCTTTTTATCCTTTTTATCTTCTCAATTTGAACTTCATAAAATTATTTTAAAAAGCTTATAGTTTATATACTAATTTGGCACTCAATTATTTAGTTTATGATTTAGAGAAATTTTCGCCGAGATCATCATTCATAAATTGAAATATTTATTAAAATTAATCTATAATTTTTGACTCTATATATCTAATCCAATTACCTCAAATAATTTAGTTGAAAAATTCATTTATAGTGTTTTAATTTAAATGTGTAATTATATCATTATAGTCATTTTTAGAATCAATAACAATTTATAATTCATTAAGAGCATTTAGAAAATATAGAAAATTATTAAATGGTAAACTTTCTTAAATCTAAATTTTGTTATATTAATTGTTTATGTTGATTTCTTCATATTGTAAGAATGCCAAATTGCTTATAAAGGATATTTCATCTAAAAAATCATTTAAAAAACTTTCTTAAAATTTAGAAAATTCCTCTTCAAAGAATATTTTGACAATTTAAAATTTATTAAAATGTTTAATCTTAACGAAATTGTTCTAAATCTTCGAATATCTTAAGTTTTTCATAATCAAAATTCAAAAAATCTAAAATCATATTTATTATGTAGATTGATTTCTTTCATAATTCAAAATATATAGAAGATAATCTATTTTTATGATCGTCAAATAATTGTTTTGATAATTCATTTTTTTCAGTTTAATTTATCAAAGTTTCTTTAATTTCAATTTTTGTTAACTAAATTTAATCATCAAGAACTTTTATTATTTCAATTTATTTTTTTAATAGTTCTTATACTCGATCCACTTTAATAATGTTATTTTATTTAATATCATCTTTTTCATGAAAGTTAGTATAGTAATCCCATAGATTTTAATCTTTTGCAAATTATTCATCTATTAAGCTTTTGCAGAGCAATTAAAGTTCATTTTTCGTACATACCCTCCATTTAAATATTTTAAGAATTCATCAATTTTCAATTAATCCAAAATAGGTTTTAATGATACTTTAGAGTATGTATTCAAAAATTAAATTAAATGAGGTGGAAAATTATATTACATATATCTAATATAGGATAAAGATTATAAAAGATCAATTAAATTAAAAAACATTATTGCATTTCCTGTAAGGAATGCTAATCCAGATATGCTAGTCAATGAATATATTATTGCATCGTTTAAAAGGACAATTTATGTTAATTTTTATTAATTTTATTGTGAAAGTATAAAAGGGTTTCCAAGATTTAATTGCATCGAATATCTCAGTAAATCTAAATCGTATTGATTCTTTATGATTGATTAAGCAAATTCTATTTATAGAAAAACATCTTTTACGGGTTCTATAAATTCAACAATAATCTAATATTTTTAAATTTTCAAATTCAGTTGATAGACCTGTTATATTCACTATATTGATATTACTTCTAGATTATGGGATAATAGATATAATTGCCCAATCTTCAAAACTTAAATTAGTTAGTATTTTAACTTTTTAGGTAAAAGTTAATTCAATAATTTAAGTTTGATTTTATTAACTAGTGAGAACATTTAATCTGAAATCTGGAGCTTTAATAAATGAACAATGACTAGGAGAGCTTACATAATTTATGCACTAATAGGAATCTTCTTGAATACAAAGAAATGAACATCCATCTCCTCCAATATGATTTCCATCATCACATTATTCATATTATTCATTAAGAATTCCATTGCCACATTAATTAATACATTAATAACCAATCAATAGTTAATTTTCACTGCATCTAATATCTTAGAGTAATAGTATTTCCTCTAAAGTATCATAATCAAATTCACTCCAAAAGTTGTTCATTTATTAACAAGTTCCTGTTTTTTTATTTATAATGTTTTTAGAATCTTTACATGAAGTGCAAAATTAATTTGTGTTTAGACATGTCAAGCATTAATCGGAACAAGGGATACATTCTTAATTTTTATAATAGAATTCATCAAAACACTTGATGCAAGAAAATGAATCAATGCAAATTTCACAATTTTAGATACATTTAATGCATTTTCCTTAATTATCCATTATGTAATTATCAGAACATGTTTTACAAGTATAAGCATCAAAACATGATAAACATGGGATTTGACATTTTAAACATTAAGTATCATATAAGTAATATTGATCTATACAATCAGTACATACATAATATGAATTACATTTACTGCAATTCTAATTACATAATTCACAATGAAAATTGAGAATATAATATCCCTCTTCACATATACATTATCCTTCAACAAGTTAGTAGCTGTCTTAGCAAGATGTGCAAAAATCTTAATTAATATTACAAGTTAGACAAGGAATTTAACATTATAAGCATTATTTAGAATAATCAGTATAATAACCTGGCTTACATTAACAATCATTTTACAATAAAATATGATTAGGATCAGAGCATGATAAACATTTATCAGATTATTCGAAACAAGTAAAACATTATGATGAACACTAAAGACAATCAGTTCCCTACTCAAAATAGCCTTATTTACAAACACATTTGTCTTATTAAAGTTAGAATATATTATTATCGACCCAAGATAGACAAGTGTTTACAGTACTTGAACAATCAAGACAGATATTAACAAAGTGAACAATCTAATGTATTAATTCCTAAAAATCCATATCTAAATTTGCATACACATTTATTATTGATTAAATCATGACTTGAATCTAAACATGATAGACAATAATCGTTTGTATTTTGACATCTTTAACAAGGAGATTAGCATTATTAGCAAATATAATTGACTTCAAAATATCCATCATTGCATATACATTAATTATTAATTTGAGTTTAATGAATATCAATAAATTTTAAACAATAATTTTAATTGATTTCACAAGTTTAACATGGACCTTCACATTTTAAACACTTTGAATCTATTTCATAATATCCTGATCTACAAATACAACTCTTAGAAGAATTTATGATTTAATTAGGATCAAAACATGTTAAACATCCATTAATATCACATAAAGCACATGGTAACTAACATAAGGTACATGTATTTGGAGTATCTGAATAGTAGGTGTCTTTACAAAAGCATTAATAAGATGCATTAATTTAATGATTAGGATCTGCGCAACTATCACAATGAGTATCATTTACAGAACAAGTTAAACAAGGACCTTAACAAGGAATAAAATTATAGTTATTATCGTTTACATAACCAGAATTACAAATGCACCGTCCATTATTTATATAATGGTATTTATCTTTGCATTTTGTGCAGTAATTAGCACTTCCTAAACATTCAATGCAAGGAGTTTTAAAAAAAACAATATTACATTAACATTAATTAGATCCATTAATAGTTTAATTAGGATCTATACAAGTTAAACAATGAACTGCTGTTCCTAAATATGTATTACATGGTTATGTACAAGGTTGACCATCAGTAGGTGTAGTAGTTACTAAAGTAGATTATGATACTATTAATTATTCTAAATATTTATCAATAGGACAAACACAAGTATTTGGAGTAGCAGTACTGATTTCAAAAGTAGTTTCACATTCTAAACAATGATTACCATTTGTTTAACACTTTGTGTAAGGATGAATACAAGGTTGACAATTTAATGATGTATCAGCATAATATCCGTCTGGACAAACACATAATTTATTGATTGGTGTTAAATTTGTATTAATACAAGATGTACATTTTTGAAGTACATTAAATACAAGTATTTCCTGAAATGTAATAATTTTAAACACATGATGTACATAAGGATTCAGAAGTACAATTTTAACAAGGGGATACACAACTTTAACACATAAAAGATGCATTCATAAAATAAGTTGGTTGACATTGACAAGTTGTTCCAGATTGATAAGTCGAATCATTACATGAAATACTAACTGATAATGAAGTACAGTTAATGCATGGTAATTAACATGGTTAACAAGTAGTGTTTTCATAATACCCATTATCACAGATATATTAGCTATTATCTAGATTTCTTTTTAATTCTCCACACAAGAACTACAATTATTTGCAGATACTGTACAAGTCTAACATAGACTTGAACAATTTTGACATCTTTTAGGTGTACTATTTACCTCAAATTGATTATTTTAACATGAACATGTATGAGTACTTGAATCTATAGTGTATGTTGAAGCACATGTTAAACAAATATTAATTGATGTTTAGCAAGTAGCACATGGAAATTAACATTAATTACAGAAGTAATTTGAAATATTCATTATATAATTATCTGGACAACTGCATGAAGATGGTGTTTGATTTGTAGTATCAACACAAGTACTACAACTATCATTCGATGAACAATTTGCACATGGTTTTATGCATGGATTACACAAATTTTCATTTAACCAATAAGTATCATTACACTAAGTACATATTGTTGTAGAAGAACATGCTTTACAATTACTTGGACATATTTCACATAAATAAGTTGATGGATTTTTTACGTAACCAATATTGCATGCACAGGTTAGAATTACTTAATTTGTAGTATCAACACACGCTTCACAATTTATAGCAACTGTTGAACAGGTTTAATATGGCCTAGCACATTTTAAACAATCATTTTCACTCTTTTAGAAACCTTGTTTACAAATATCGCAATTTGAGGAATAAGCCACACATTATTAACATTCATTTGGACAACAATTTGCTGAATAATATTTTTCAAATTACCCCAATAGAGAATTCCGCCTAATATTACCAAGACAAAGATGTTGTTCTATCTCATTCTATATTTTTACTTGAGTTAATGAGTTTTAAAGATTTTATTAATAGAATTACAAATCAAAACTTCATCTTAAAATTTTTAAATTATTTTTTTAATTCTGAATTTAGTTCCTGCAGAGAATTTTGACAGACTAATTTAATTAAAATATATTTTTTTTATATATTTCAATAATATGTCTCTGCTTTATTATTAGACGACCAAAATATTTAAAATGCATTAAAAAATTAAAATAACTACCTAAATTTTGAACATTCTGGAAGATAAATTAATAAATTTTGAGAATTATCCAATATTTCAAAAAAAATTATTTTTTAATCATGAAGAATTCTGGAATAATTGCAAAAACAATTTGTTTGAGAATTATTGGATAT
>CAJJDN010000156.1:98887-250844 GCA_905182985.1 Paramecium sonneborni | reverse complement strand
TTAAGTGCTTACATTACTGAAAAAATTCATCAATCACCCAAAAGATAATTTTATCAATAGATAATTTTAATTCGTATTAATATGTCTTTAGAGTTTAAGTTACTAAATTTCATAGAGCATCATATCTTTATCTTATTATGATTTTTGTTTGATCATCATTTTTGCAGACATTGATTTTTAAGTTCCACAATTGAGTATTTATTGTGTCTATAAAAATAATTGTATTGAGCCCATAAATTTAATACTTAATACTCAATAAAATATAAGATCCTGATATTAATATAAATTTCCAATCATTTGCTCAAATAATCTTAGATTTTTTCATAAAGAATTTATGAGATTACTTCTAAAAATATAAGATAATTTAGTGGATTTATTGTCATTTTAAAACCAAAAGATATTTTTATTTAAATGAATTTATGATTACTATAAATATTTGCACAAAAGATTAGCGTATGTTTAAATAATACTTATTCCTGTTTAAAAAATTCTTTAATTAATATATATTCTTTTTAATTTATGAGTTATTATTAAAACTAATTTCAGTATTTAAGATTTTCTAGATAATTAGTTAGATAATTTATATAAAAACCTTTAGAGCTTATATTTTTCATCTAATAATTGATAATCAATATTAGAATAATTATATTGAGGTATATAAATCTGAGTAATAGAATTACTCAAATAGAATAAGAAGATTAATTTGAAAAGTAAACTTGCAACTATGACTCAAAAGAGTTATAATGTGAGATCGATTATTTCTATCAATGGAAATACAAATTATTAACTTTATATTACTACATCTAAACCTATGATCATAAATTATTTTTATTTTTAATGGTAATTGAATGATAAATTCATAATCCATTAATTTATTTTACTAGCAAAAGATTATGTGTAATAATTTTAAATTATTTTTTAAATAAAATATAACTGTAAGTTGATTTATTTAGTTCACTTATATTGAAAATTATTTAAATTTTAGTTCCAGAATAACTCTGAGAGTATTATTATTATTTAGGAATAATGGAGATCATGATGCAAAATAAATTATCTTGAATTTCCCCTATTAATATTAATAAATAGTCTTAAATTAATAAATATGTTAAAATTCTAATAAAAACACAAAAAAATACTGTTAAATATAATTAATAAATAAGGTTGTCGTCTACTTGCCATTCTTTTATATATTCATAAGATAGCAAATATACAATATTGATTATATTGACAAATTTGAACCTTTAAATTAGGTAAATGTCTAATTAGATATATTATAATTTCAAAAAAATTAATTCTCATTCTCAATTCTTATTATATATTTACAGTAAAAGAAATATTCTAAAAGAACTTTTTGGCTTATATCCATCTATTAAATCAATAAATCAAATTTCAGAATTGATATAATCACCAATCAACCTTATTTGCAAGTAATTTAAATTTATAGCCCAAAAATAAATAAATATATTGTGAAGGCTGGCTTGTAAATTCCTTAATAATCATTGTTTTGTATAATTTAACTAATAAATAAATTTGTATCAAATATGTAACAATCTATTCAAACAATAAAATATAGCATATTTTTTTTAATTAAAAATGCGATCAGTTATATTTATGAGAATAATTCAGTTTTTCCCTAATTTGTTTTAGTTTTAAGATATTTCCCTAAATTGTAAAAATTATTATATGATTATTTTTGCCTATTTATTTATTTAAAGGAATTCTTTATTTTTATTTAGAATCACTGAACAAACTTCAAAATAATAAACAATCGCTTATTTGATTAATAATGAATCCTAACGTAAAATAAAAGATTTTATCTGAAAAATAATGAATAAATATCTCATTGATTACTAAGCTGAATGAATAATTTTTGTCTCAAAAACATTTAATATTTTTCTCATTAAATTTTATTAGGTTGGTTTTTCAATGGGGAAAATAGTTTCAAAAATATGATAATATAAGACAAAAATTTCTCTCAATTTTAAGCAATATTTAATGTAGTGCCATTTAACAATTAATAATAAAAAGAAAGAATGATATTTATTACATCTTAATTAATTTCCATTATTTATTTTCTTATATTTTTTTAAGATGCAAAATGAATTGATATGTCAAAAACATCCACATAATTAAATAACTCTGATTTGTACAGAAGATGATGAGTTTCATAGTTGTTAAAGGAGACTATGTTCGGACTGTATACATTTACATGGTGGAGATGCTAGTAAATTAATTCCAATTTAACAATTTAATGATCATATTAAATTGAAATAAGAAAAACTTGAACATTATTTCTTGGTTAGTAAAAGGAACTTTTTTAAATAATATGATGATATTGAAAAGAAATTAAAGGATTATTTGGAAAATACTAGAAATTCCGCAGAAGCAATATTTAATGAATTAATACTAGAAAACCTTCATTTTAAAGAGCTGATTAGTTCTTGCAGAACATCAGATCTCAATGAGATTTTTTAAGGAAAAAAATTTGATACTTGGAAGTCTTTGATAAATTCTATTGTTGATAAATTGAGCACAACTAATTTATTAATAGGGGATAATCTACAATAACTCATTTCAAAGCATAATGATGAAGTTTCCTAAATTTTTTGGCAAGAAAAAGTTTAAATATACGATGGTTTTCAAATGAAAAAGAATAAAAAAATAAAAACAAAATTTTTGGTAAAATTTAATAGAAATCATGAAATAATTTATATACATGATGGAGAAATTCTAAAAAAGTAATATTTGTTATCATTTAGATTAAAATTTTATAATTTAACATATCAGCCAGAAATAGTGAGTAATTTAGAAATAATTTAGCATTTCAATTATTTTTCTGGTGGTGTGAGAAACAACTACAATATTGGAAAGTAATATGTTTATTGGAAAGGATAAGTTTAAGAAGGTGTTTTTGGGGAGTATTCGATGGAAGGAAAAAAAGTAGGACTTTGGAAAATACCAATTTAGAATTTTTGGGAGTAATAAAATAAAATAATAAAAATTAGTGAAGCTTTAATTTTTATGGTAGGAGAATATGTAAATGATTAAAGAAATGGATAATGGGATTATATATTCGAAGAATAAGACAATAATAATGTTTTAAAAATAAAATCCAGAAGAAATGGAGGATGGTACAATCAATAAGGATTAAAAGACGGAAATTGGTTAGAATTAAGCGAAATTTCAGATAAGTATTTATTATTTTGAATTTTAAATCAGCCATGATATCATTTTTTATGAAGGAAATTATTAAAATGGCAAAAAATTTGGGGGTTGGAAAATGAGTTAAGATAATGACTATAAAGGATCTTTTAATAATTAAGGATAAAAAATAGGAAAATGGTATGAGATGAATGATTTCTCTTTTTTGTATAATCTATAAATATCATGCATTTAGGGATATCAAAATAAGTTGTTCTGGAAATTATGAAAATGGAGTTAAAATTGGTAAATGGTAAAGCTTTTATTGTAATGAAATCATGTAATAAAAACAAATAATATAAGTGGGGAAGGAGAATATACAAATGATGGTTTGAAGTAAGGTGAATGGAAAGATTTCTGGGAAGGTTTTTCTCGGTAATTAAAATCAATATTCTTAAAAGAGAATGTTAAGTAGTAATGTAAGGCTAATATGAAAACAATAAAAAAATAAACGAATGGACAATTTTTTATAAAAGGAATCCTGACTAAAAATTGGTTTTCTAAAACAACAATCATCATATTTATATAATTTTTCTCTTTGATTTAGAAAATAAAATATGAATTTCAAACAAATTGTTCTCGCTTTAAAATTTTCTATTTAAAATATTGTGATTTTTAATTAACTCTATACTGATTTCAAGTTTTAAAAATTGTAAAATTTTGTGAGAGATAAAATTTAAATAAAAAATATAAAGATAAAGAATAGATAAGATAATATTAACTTTTAGATTAATATTTAATATAATAATTATCTCATTTTTCTGTGAATCTCCTTATTTATATTTCTTTTGATTATTTATCCCAAGTAATCAAATATTCTGCATCATCACTCAATTATCCATAAATTGAATATGTATCAAACTGAATAGATTATTCAACTTTAAATTTAACATTTTATGTAAATCTTATTAAATTTATATTTTAATAATGCTTATTCACAAGTAATTATTTTTATTTAATAAATTATTATGGAAATAATCCACCATAATCATCAGAATTACTTTGATTAAGAGTAATATCTTTTAATTTAGTAAACTATTTACTTACTCTATTCATTTCATAGACATACATCAAATTGCCTTGATAAGGTTGAAATGTGAATAGATTATCGTTGATAAAGCATAATCGATATCCATAACAATCAACTTTTATTTTTTATTTTACAATCCAATTTTTATTAAGTTCTATTTACTCAATTATTAATATTTAACTATCACGTCCACAAGATATAATTTGATTTTGCTATTCATTTAAACTTAATTGATAAACACTGTTACTATGATCTGTAATTGTTTATTAACTGATCCAGCCATCATTTTACTTAACCCAAAACTTTATTAAATAATCATCACTACTTGATATAAACAGATCTTCATTATTATTCATAATTAAGCATCTAATCCAATTATTATGTGCTTGAATAGTTTATGAGCAAATCCATGAATTATTATTATATGACCAAATCAAAATAGATCCTTAATCTCCAGAAATCAACTAATTTGATTATTTCATGAACTTTAATATATGTACATCAGTTTTATGTTGATTTAAGATTTGATTTAATTTCAAAATTCCTTATTTAAATTCATATATTTTAATTTAATTATCACATCCAGTTGCTACAATTGAACTATTTTTATTAAAAGCAACTGCATAACATTATTTATCTTATTTAATAGAATTCTGTTAAATTATCTGATAAGTAAATGGTTTAAGATTGAATTAAGATGGAGATTCAATTTAATTTTGTTATTTGAATTATTACTATGATTATTATTAGTTTATTAATGATTATTATTAATGTTGTGATTAGTTTTTAATTTGAACTTCATCTTTCATTTTAGATTTAATCAATGGTTTCACTTCTTTAATAATTTTTGATATAAACTCTGCTTAGCCAATTATATTCAATTAATCAACTTTTGGTAATTTAAATTCTGATTAAGTATTGCTCATCTTAGATATTGGAGTATCATCTATATTTAATTCTTAATCTATGAAATTATTGATTTGATCAAAGGATGACTAAATTTATACAATAATAAATAAATACATCTAACAACTTCTATATTTCTTACATATAATATTCTTTTTTTCTATTTACTAATTAATCTCTTGACATTTTTTCTAATTCTATTAATTTAATTAATCCTTTATTAAATCGAAATAATTACTAATATATTCAAATCCTTCATGTCCTTCAAACGTATCTTCGTAAAATCTAATTCAAATTTGTATAATTTCAATTATTGAGATTTTGATGTAATAACCACATTTAATATCCAAAATTGAGCTTAATATTAAAAATTTTTGGTCAACAGCATAATAAGAGTAAGAAAGGATTATTAATATCTTTTAGGTATTAACTTTATTGATTTTCTATTTTTTAATACTAAAATTTGATTTGCTGTAAAAATAAAACTAATTGCATTATATCTTCTAATTAAATCTTGAATATTGAGTTTAAATTATTTAGTTAAACCCTGTTTGAAAAAGTTAAGAAAGATTCTAATTGATTAGCTCCGGAACTTTTCTAGATAATATTCCTAAAAATTTCTTTAATTTTTGGTAAGCAGAAGAAACAACTATTTGACTTAATAGTAAAATAAAAAATTTCTGTATGATTTATAAGGTTTAATTAATATCCTATAATATGAGATCAAGATTCTGAGATTATAGTTTTTTTTATTACTGTTATTGTGATTTTAGTAATTATAGCCAAAAAATATCAACTCATTGGAAAAGAGATACAATTAAATTATATTTACGAGAAGATTACCAATATAAATAAATTCTTAACTAACTTACAGCAATGCTTAGGGATAAAAATTATTGTTTGAAAAGATTGAATTTCATTTTTTAGAAAATGCTTTTAATTAAAAAAATGAAAATTCCTCCATTCTAATAGATTATTATCATCAGAATTGACATTCCTATGTAACACTTAACACAAGAATAAAAAAATAATCAGATAATTTATTAAAGAATAAAGAGTAAATTATTAAATTAAAAACCAAATTACAATAATTTGCTAAATCACTTTATTTCGTTTTTCATTTTTTAAATACTTAGTCAAATATGAATTCTTTAAATGAAAAAGAAATTTCTTTCCTAAAATTAAAAAAAATATATCTTTTTATAAATAGAGGTTGTTCTAATGAATTACTGAAAAATTCTGAATTGAAATGAAAAAAATAAAATTTGATTAGCAAATTAATTTATTTTTAACTCAAATTCACCTTTTAGTCTGACTTACAAGATGACCTTATTGTCTGTTTTTTGTTTAAATGACACTTGGCTAATTAGAATGAGACTATAGACTATAACCTTCCTTATGGTTGGAATTTACATAATTCCAAAGGAGCATAACATAGGAATGATGTCATCAACATTCAACATAATTAATTTGATAAATTATTTAGTATTTTTCAAAGCCAAATTAATTCATGAATAGAGAAAAAATTTCTTAATTATAGAAATTCTATAGCGCCTGGTAGAGATAAATAAACGATTCTGTCAGACCATTAGTTCCCACTTCTAAGAATTATTAGCAATTTATATAACTCTTCAGGTTCGGTCAAGCTTGGAAAATAAAAAAATAGGCAGAAGAAGTTAAAAAAATATTCTATCGCAATTATCAGTGCTTTTTCTTTATTTGAGATTTTGAAAATGTCTAAAATTAAGTAGAATTTCGATGGAAAAAGAATTACATTTAATGTTAATACTTTAAGTCAGTTAAAATTATGTATATGAAATAGATAGAGAATTATTCTTATTCAGTGACTTACCTATGATATTATAACATTTGGATCTGAAACATGTGAGAAATAGTTAGAGAGAGTATCATTATTTAGGATTCCTTATAAAATAAAGGATTAAGTAAAATTTACATATTTCTATTGATGAAAATAATTCCATTAACTTCAGGCAACAAATTACATAAAGATTAAGTGCTTACATTACTGAAAAAATTCATCAATCACCCAAAAGATAATTTTATCAATAGATAATTTTAATTCGTATTAATATGTCTTTAGAGTTTAAGTTACTAAATTTCATAGAGCATCATATCTTTATCTTATTATGATTTTTGTTTGATCATCATTTTTGCAGACATTGATTTTTAAGTTCCACAATTGAGTATTTATTGTGTCTATAAAAATAATTGTATTGAGCCCATAAATTTAATACTTAATACTCAATAAAATATAAGATCCTGATATTAATATAAATTTCCAATCATTTGCTCAAATAATCTTAGATTTTTTCATAAAGAATTTATGAGATTACTTCTAAAAATATAAGATAATTTAGTGGATTTATTGTCATTTTAAAACCAAAAGATATTTTTATTTAAATGAATTTATGATTACTATAAATATTTGCACAAAAGATTAGCGTATGTTTAAATAATACTTATTCCTGTTTAAAAAATTCTTTAATTAATATATATTCTTTTTAATTTATGAGTTATTATTAAAACTAATTTCAGTATTTAAGATTTTCTAGATAATTAGTTAGATAATTTATATAAAAACCTTTAGAGCTTATATTTTTCATCTAATAATTGATAATCAATATTAGAATAATTATATTGAGGTATATAAATCTGAGTAATAGAATTACTCAAATAGAATAAGAAGATTAATTTGAAAAGTAAACTTGCAACTATGACTCAAAAGAGTTATAATGTGAGATCGATTATTTCTATCAATGGAAATACAAATTATTAACTTTATATTACTACATCTAAACCTATGATCATAAATTATTTTTATTTTTAATGGTAATTGAATGATAAATTCATAATCCATTAATTTATTTTACTAGCAAAAGATTATGTGTAATAATTTTAAATTATTTTTTAAATAAAATATAACTGTAAGTTGATTTATTTAGTTCACTTATATTGAAAATTATTTAAATTTTAGTTCCAGAATAACTCTGAGAGTATTATTATTATTTAGGAATAATGGAGATCATGATGCAAAATAAATTATCTTGAATTTCCCCTATTAATATTAATAAATAGTCTTAAATTAATAAATATGTTAAAATTCTAATAAAAACACAAAAAAATACTGTTAAATATAATTAATAAATAAGGTTGTCGTCTACTTGCCATTCTTTTATATATTCATAAGATAGCAAATATACAATATTGATTATATTGACAAATTTGAACCTTTAAATTAGGTAAATGTCTAATTAGATATATTATAATTTCAAAAAAATTAATTCTCATTCTCAATTCTTATTATATATTTACAGTAAAAGAAATATTCTAAAAGAACTTTTTGGCTTATATCCATCTATTAAATCAATAAATCAAATTTCAGAATTGATATAATCACCAATCAACCTTATTTGCAAGTAATTTAAATTTATAGCCCAAAAATAAATAAATATATTGTGAAGGCTGGCTTGTAAATTCCTTAATAATCATTGTTTTGTATAATTTAACTAATAAATAAATTTGTATCAAATATGTAACAATCTATTCAAACAATAAAATATAGCATATTTTTTTTAATTAAAAATGCGATCAGTTATATTTATGAGAATAATTCAGTTTTTCCCTAATTTGTTTTAGTTTTAAGATATTTCCCTAAATTGTAAAAATTATTATATGATTATTTTTGCCTATTTATTTATTTAAAGGAATTCTTTATTTTTATTTAGAATCACTGAACAAACTTCAAAATAATAAACAATCGCTTATTTGATTAATAATGAATCCTAACGTAAAATAAAAGATTTTATCTGAAAAATAATGAATAAATATCTCATTGATTACTAAGCTGAATGAATAATTTTTGTCTCAAAAACATTTAATATTTTTCTCATTAAATTTTATTAGGTTGGTTTTTCAATGGGGAAAATAGTTTCAAAAATATGATAATATAAGACAAAAATTTCTCTCAATTTTAAGCAATATTTAATGTAGTGCCATTTAACAATTAATAATAAAAAGAAAGAATGATATTTATTACATCTTAATTAATTTCCATTATTTATTTTCTTATATTTTTTTAAGATGCAAAATGAATTGATATGTCAAAAACATCCACATAATTAAATAACTCTGATTTGTACAGAAGATGATGAGTTTCATAGTTGTTAAAGGAGACTATGTTCGGACTGTATACATTTACATGGTGGAGATGCTAGTAAATTAATTCCAATTTAACAATTTAATGATCATATTAAATTGAAATAAGAAAAACTTGAACATTATTTCTTGGTTAGTAAAAGGAACTTTTTTAAATAATATGATGATATTGAAAAGAAATTAAAGGATTATTTGGAAAATACTAGAAATTCCGCAGAAGCAATATTTAATGAANAAATAAATTATCTTGAATTTCCCCTATTAATATTAATAAATAGTCTTAAATTAATAAATATGTTAAAATTCTAATAAAAACACAAAAAAATACTGTTAAATATAATTAATAAATAAGGTTGTCGTCTACTTGCCATTCTTTTATATATTCATAAGATAGCAAATATACAATATTGATTATATTGACAAATTTGAACCTTTAAATTAGGTAAATGTCTAATTAGATATATTATAATTTCAAAAAAATTAATTCTCATTCTCAATTCTTATTATATATTTACAGTAAAAGAAATATTCTAAAAGAACTTTTTGGCTTATATCCATCTATTAAATCAATAAATCAAATTTCAGAATTGATATAATCACCAATCAACCTTATTTGCAAGTAATTTAAATTTATAGCCCAAAAATAAATAAATATATTGTGAAGGCTGGCTTGTAAATTCCTTAATAATCATTGTTTTGTATAATTTAACTAATAAATAAATTTGTATCAAATATGTAACAATCTATTCAAACAATAAAATATAGCATATTTTTTTTAATTAAAAATGCGATCAGTTATATTTATGAGAATAATTCAGTTTTTCCCTAATTTGTTTTAGTTTTAAGATATTTCCCTAAATTGTAAAAATTATTATATGATTATTTTTGCCTATTTATTTATTTAAAGGAATTCTTTATTTTTATTTAGAATCACTGAACAAACTTCAAAATAATAAACAATCGCTTATTTGATTAATAATGAATCCTAACGTAAAATAAAAGATTTTATCTGAAAAATAATGAATAAATATCTCATTGATTACTAAGCTGAATGAATAATTTTTGTCTCAAAAACATTTAATATTTTTCTCATTAAATTTTATTAGGTTGGTTTTTCAATGGGGAAAATAGTTTCAAAAATATGATAATATAAGACAAAAATTTCTCTCAATTTTAAGCAATATTTAATGTAGTGCCATTTAACAATTAATAATAAAAAGAAAGAATGATATTTATTACATCTTAATTAATTTCCATTATTTATTTTCTTATATTTTTTTAAGATGCAAAATGAATTGATATGTCAAAAACATCCACATAATTAAATAACTCTGATTTGTACAGAAGATGATGAGTTTCATAGTTGTTAAAGGAGACTATGTTCGGACTGTATACATTTACATGGTGGAGATGCTAGTAAATTAATTCCAATTTAACAATTTAATGATCATATTAAATTGAAATAAGAAAAACTTGAACATTATTTCTTGGTTAGTAAAAGGAACTTTTTTAAATAATATGATGATATTGAAAAGAAATTAAAGGATTATTTGGAAAATACTAGAAATTCCGCAGAAGCAATATTTAATGAATTAATACTAGAAAACCTTCATTTTAAAGAGCTGATTAGTTCTTGCAGAACATCAGATCTCAATGAGATTTTTTAAGGAAAAAAATTTGATACTTGGAAGTCTTTGATAAATTCTATTGTTGATAAATTGAGCACAACTAATTTATTAATAGGGGATAATCTACAATAACTCATTTCAAAGCATAATGATGAAGTTTCCTAAATTTTTTGGCAAGAAAAAGTTTAAATATACGATGGTTTTCAAATGAAAAAGAATAAAAAAATAAAAACAAAATTTTTGGTAAAATTTAATAGAAATCATGAAATAATTTATATACATGATGGAGAAATTCTAAAAAAGTAATATTTGTTATCATTTAGATTAAAATTTTATAATTTAACATATCAGCCAGAAATAGTGAGTAATTTAGAAATAATTTAGCATTTCAATTATTTTTCTGGTGGTGTGAGAAACAACTACAATATTGGAAAGTAATATGTTTATTGGAAAGGATAAGTTTAAGAAGGTGTTTTTGGGGAGTATTCGATGGAAGGAAAAAAAGTAGGACTTTGGAAAATACCAATTTAGAATTTTTGGGAGTAATAAAATAAAATAATAAAAATTAGTGAAGCTTTAATTTTTATGGTAGGAGAATATGTAAATGATTAAAGAAATGGATAATGGGATTATATATTCGAAGAATAAGACAATAATAATGTTTTAAAAATAAAATCCAGAAGAAATGGAGGATGGTACAATCAATAAGGATTAAAAGACGGAAATTGGTTAGAATTAAGCGAAATTTCAGATAAGTATTTATTATTTTGAATTTTAAATCAGCCATGATATCATTTTTTATGAAGGAAATTATTAAAATGGCAAAAAATTTGGGGGTTGGAAAATGAGTTAAGATAATGACTATAAAGGATCTTTTAATAATTAAGGATAAAAAATAGGAAAATGGTATGAGATGAATGATTTCTCTTTTTTGTATAATCTATAAATATCATGCATTTAGGGATATCAAAATAAGTTGTTCTGGAAATTATGAAAATGGAGTTAAAATTGGTAAATGGTAAAGCTTTTATTGTAATGAAATCATGTAATAAAAACAAATAATATAAGTGGGGAAGGAGAATATACAAATGATGGTTTGAAGTAAGGTGAATGGAAAGATTTCTGGGAAGGTTTTTCTCGGTAATTAAAATCAATATTCTTAAAAGAGAATGTTAAGTAGTAATGTAAGGCTAATATGAAAACAATAAAAAAATAAACGAATGGACAATTTTTTATAAAAGGAATCCTGACTAAAAATATGAGAAAATGTAAAATTAATATTTTAATTATTTTTTTAGTGGTGGAGGTATTTACGATTAGAATGGAATGAAAACTGGTGAATGGATAGATTTAAGTGATAATTTTAATTGGTAGTTATTAATATTTATAATTTCTTTAGTTTTGGTGAAGTTTTTCATTAGGGAAAATATAAAAATAATAAGAAAATTGGAAGATGGATAACAAAATTAGACAGTTTATCTTTAAAAGAAATGTAAATGTAGAATAATAGTAAAAAGTGGTGGAGGACAGTATATTTAAGACGGAGTAAAGGATGGGGAATGGACTGAAGTAAGTGATGACTACTCTCAGTATTAAATAATATATTTCTTCGTTAGGTTTAATTAAGTAACTTTTAAAGGAGTGTATAAAATAGGTTAAAAAAATGGTTTATGGAAGAGTTTTCTGGAAGAGAAAGAAATGTAATTATTATTATTTAATTGATTATTAATATTTATTAGAGGTTGTGGTTCATATAATCAAAAAGGGTTAAAAAATGGCTATTGGATAGATTTATGTAACTAATTTTATATGTAACTGTTTTTTATAATAATGTTTAATAGTGATGCACAAATTATTTATTGTGGTGATTATCAAAATGGTATAAAGAATGGTAAATGGAACATAATGTATAAGACAAAGAATTAAAATGAGTTTGAATAGATGTATTTGACTTGATTTCTAAAAATTAATTTTAGAGGTGGAGGAGATTATTAAAATGGATAAAAAGAAGGGGATTGGACAGATGTGGATTCTGATTTTCGTTGGTAATTATTGATCAAATACTAAAATAGCACTTACTAAGTTACTCATACTGGAAAATACTCAAATGGTAGAAAAAATGGCCAATTTTAAAAGAAAGAAAGAAAACCCAATAAGATGGAT
Organism: Paramecium sonneborni; assembly: GCA_905182985.1. Lineage (NCBI taxonomy): Eukaryota > Ciliophora > Oligohymenophorea > Peniculida > Parameciidae > Paramecium > Paramecium sonneborni. The sequence continues at coordinate 237,740 of CAJJDN010000156.1, read as the reverse complement.
TAAGGATTTATTTTATGTATATTAGTTTCTTAACTTTAGGTGACTGAAGTACTTATAATTGAATTTAAAACCTATCTTGATTAAGTTCTAAATTATCTATTTTTATTTAAGAAATATTCTTGTCGTTTGTTAATTCCCAAAAGTAGAAAAACTTTCACTTATGATAAAAATGGAAATAATGAAATTCATAAAATCAGCTTAAACTTTTGATTTGATCTTTCTTGTTCTTCAACAAATCTATTATTTCTTAAAGAAAAGCATAGATAATCCCTATTTTTAACACCATCACTATGGTAACCATATCTAAATTAATAAGTTTTTATTAACTATCATTTATCTACATTTTAATTATCTATTTCCCCTATTATTATTTTATAACATCACTACAATAGATGATTTGAGATTCTTAATCATTTCAACATATTTAATTTAGTCAATCTTTATGCTAAAATAATGTTTAGTCTAAAGAAATTGAATTTAAACCATTTTCATCTCCCAAATTCTAATTGATCCATCATAATGAGTTGTGAAAAGTTAATCTTTGTTTTATTAATATTAATGATAAAAATTTAGATACTCATTAAAATTCATTTAATATCATTTTAAAATATCTCCTGGTATGAAACAGTTAGAGAATTTATTATATACTATCCCAAATAGATCTTTCTAATGCTCTTTTATTCAATTTAAAAAATTAAACATAAGTATACTTATTAATTGTACTAATCTTAATAGAGTCTTAATTTTAATCAATAGCTAAGCTTTTCGAAGTTAATACAAAAAATTCTCTGCATATATTACTTTATTTTTCTCCGTTATTTAATGATCTACAGAATTGAATATATTTTATATTTATTTATTGCTTTCCAATTTCTATTAGGATTTAATAATTATTGAAAAAATAAAGATTAGAATTATGAATTTATAACTTTTTTTTTCATACTCAAAATTTCACTTCAATTATTTAACTTAATATATGAATTTAAAACATCCAATAATCACTTTAAACCGACATATATCAAATATGCTAAAAGATATCAATAACGAAAATGAAAATTAATTATTTAAGAAATTTACAAATTTGTTTTTCTTAATATGTTAATTGACGTATTATTTTGATCTTTAATAACTTAATAAAATTATATCTAATGTCATAATTATTTTTTCTTTATTAATTTGGAAAATTGATAACGATTTCTAATTAAAATAAATGGAAATTTAATTTCGATCAAGTCTTGAATTAATTCTCAGACTTTATGAAGAATAAATTATCAATATGGAGGAGAAAATATACTTAAAAGATTACTTAATGAATTAAATTAATGTAGAAAATTTGGCAAACAAACAAACCATAGAGTCCTTACTTCTAATTAGATTAAAAATTTTCAGAAATAAATTCTCATTAAAACAATCATCTTCTGAAAGTCTACATTCGATCAATGAAGAGGCAGACAATTTTGAAGAAGATTGATGTGTATATACTTAATCTTACTTAAACTATTTAAATTATATTATTATGTTAATTGTAGGTAAGATTTGGGAGAAGAAAACGAAATAATATTACATTAAAGAAAGTGCATTTAACCAAAATTATGCTGAAATTATCAAATATAGCCTGATTTTTATTATTCACTTGAATCATTTTAAACATTATTTTTGATAATATTATAAATATATTTCCTAAAAAATTATCCAAAATTAGTAAATATTATAGCAACTAGTAATAAACTTATTTCCATCGCCATTTAGCAAGACAAAAATAAAAAAATTTGATAATTAGCTCAAAAAGTTAAGATTAAAAATTTGTTAGCCTTTAATGTTGGAATTGATTTTATAAATCTTCCTTTTTAAGTCTTGTTTTTGTTTCAGAGTATAATATTATTAATATTGAGAGTAAGAATGAGACTAATTAATAGTTATTTTTATTTATAGAATAAAAATTGAATAATAAATACTAATAATTTCAATAACATTATATCTTATTAAAAGAAAGTTTACAAAAACATTTTTTTGATTTATAAATAATATAAATTAACAAAATGAAATCTTACATAAATGATTTGATGCAGGATAAAATTTTATTTTGACATTTTTTCAATTATAAATTATAATATAATAATCTTGAGTAAATAAAAATAGTTATTAATTAAAACTGCCACTCTAAATCTTATTAGATTATATGCAGTAGACCTTGATTAGTTAGCAAAAAGTTTTAGATAAATTGAGACATAAGGAAAATTTTAGCGGGTTCACTATTAGAATTACCAAGACTTAAACGAAAAAGTTCACGGTCTCAATAATGTAGTATTACTAGATTTAGTGTCAATGGCTATATAAATTTTTAACAAATGGAGGAAGTGAATTCTAATCAATATATTCTGAGAAAAATGAAATTTTTTTATGCTTTACTTTCCCCAAATCATTCTTTAAGTTCCTTACTTCTTTAGAGTATATTAAATTTTGAACAACAGAATATCTAGAAAAAATATCTGATAATATTGAGTTTAGTATTATAATTTCTATATGAAATGTTTATTTTAGGGAAATACTTACTAATCGAATTAATTTATACTTGTTGATTGTACATAATATTTTAATAGTCCACTAAGTGTTTTGACTATTATTATTTAAATTATAAATGTATTAAGTAAAATTCTCTGTTAGATATTAATTAATAAAAAAAAGCATATAATAAAGAATAATAATAAAATTGTTTTAGATATATTTTTTTATTTATAGATAATATATAAAGGGACTCATTTCAATTTTTGGCATGTGTATTTTACCAATAGGTTTTTGATTTTTCAATATCTGGTTTAATGGTGGCTTATCCTGGTTTCCAAGATGCTGGACATACTTCTCCATGTTTTTCAACATATTGGAATGCTTACAATAATCTTAGATATTCATCTACATTTCTAATATTAGAGTATTTTAATACCTTCCAACTGGAGCATCGTTTATAGAAGCATGACGTAGATTTTAATTACCATCAATTAAGAATGTTCCTCTAAGTGAAAGCCCACTATCTGTTAGAACTCCATAATCTGAAGAGATTTATTTAGTCAAATCTGATAAAAGAAGAATATCCAATCCTCCTAATCCTCCATCAGCCTTTGGCTTTTTCACATATTCAGCATGTGAATAGACTGAATCAACTGAACATCCTAGAACTTCACAGTTGTTTTCTCTAAAAGATTTTGCTAATTTAGAGAATTAGATGATTTCTGTGGGACATACAAAAGTGAAATTCAATGGATAGAAGAAAAGTAACACATACTTGCCTTTGAAATCAGTCAATTACACTTATTCAATAGAATTTTTAATAGGATTCCTAACAAATAAATCAATAAATTATACCATGCATTTGTTTTAAAGAATGGAGCTGCTTTTTAGATTATTGCTTTTCCTGACATTTAATGATTTCGAATAATTAATGATTAATTGAAATTATTCTTAAATAATTTAAATACCTGAGACATCCTTTCGCTCTAAAATCAATTAAAATTTGTATCCTTATACCAGAATATAAAATACATAAGCAAGAAAATCATACTATATATTATATTAAATTTTTTTAAATTATAAATTATATTTCAAAATCTCCAAAACATAATTAAAGAAGTATTCCTATAATCAAATGAAAAATTCAACAGAACGTAAGGAGGAAACTATTATAAAAAAAAAATTAAAGTGAACAGAAATATTATGAAATTCAAAAATAATGAAAATAATTTATCTTTCTTTAAACTAATTAAATCTCATAAAATAAGAGAATCATTAAAATGAATTTGTAGAAATAGCTTAAATAAGAATTACATTAGAGTCACAATCAAAAATAAAATCTGAATTTTATAATCTAAAAATTAAGAAGTTGAGTAACCCTCTCCATAAATTGTTCAAACGAATATAGATTCATTAATATCTAAAGGAAATTAATGAATATACAATATATTTAGATAATAGAATTTGTATGCTTAGAATGGAACCTAATATCATTAAAATACTTTTCTAAAAATATAATTAGTTTAGTTTAATCTTACTTATGCAATTTGTAATGATGAGTAAATATTGGATTTCATGTTAAATATAATGAAAATTTGAAATAATTAATATGATATACAATTGATTATTATGCTATAAATTTTCTTTAACAAGGACTTTATTCATTCTACATACATATTCATGGCAAACTTATTTATGCTAATCTGTTTTTGCAGTTATTTTAAATGAATTAAGTCACTTTGTAGCACAATTTATTAATTAATCTTGCCGATCTGCAGAAAAAAGGATAATTATCCAGCAAAGCAATAATTCTTAATTCATTTTTTTTTCAATAAATATTTAAGTTTTTTAAATTTATTAAAATGAATAAGGAATATTTCTTGCAATAAATAAAGAAAGTTAATAAAAATAGTATTTATTGAAATTTTAAAGAACATACAATAAATTACAATAGTGAAATCATTTTTATTTTATTCCTAATGATTATATTCTTTATCTTGAGTACTAAATAGAATTAATGATTAATATTTACCTTGTTTTTCTTAGAAGATCCAAAATTTAATGGTTTAAATTTGTTTTACTCTCCTGAGGTATTTTTTAATTCTTATTCTGCTTCAATTAATATACTATTCCTTTTTAAAACAGCTGTTTATCTTTCTCTTGATTTTTGTCTTGAGGAGACTCGAGATGATTGGCTAGTTTTTTCTTATTTAATTTTTTCATTATTGAGGATTGCTAAAAATTTATCAATATTTTCTCTTGTTTTACTAATCTCCTATGTGAGATCAGTTTTTAATTAAGTTAAATCTGATCTAAATATAATATAAAAACATAAATATTTACAATCTTACACTGTCATTTACACCGAAATCTTGTGTTTGATTGGTATAAAACCTTTTTTTACTTATATCTTTTACTTTTTCCTGAAAATAGGTATAATATTTACTAATCTTTTAAATTTGAGTTCTTTTTCTTGGAATCTTTTCATCTATATAATTTATGAATAATCAGTTTTTTGAATATTCTTAACTTCATCTTCTTCATTTTCATCTTCATTTTAATCTTATTTAATATTTCTATAGCAACTATCTTCTAAAGTAAGAAGATTAACGCATTATTTATGTTTTTAATAATTATTGATATTATTAGATTCTATCTTATCAATAATTTCTTCTCTTAAGACGCAATAATTCATATATTGTATCATTTATGGAAAACTTAAAGGAACAAAAGTTAATTGTTTTTCAGGGTTAATTTGATTAATTTCATAATCTTCCCTTATCTTCTTCATTAATTAAACAAACACTAGATATTTGTTAAAAATGATACTGGCTAAAGCTTCTTAATTTTGAAGGGCTTATTTAAAATCTGTCCAATTCAACTTATCTATAATTTTGTAATAATTGATACCATCTTCATCTTCATCTATGCTTTTAAAGAATTCTTTGAGTTTTGATTTTGTAATGTTTATTCCATATTTAATGAACATATCATATAATTCAGATCTATCAAGAAATTCTATAAGTTTTATCTATATAAAATACTTGATTTGTCTCTATCAATAGATTTGAATACAGCTTTCATCATGATTTACTCTTTAAGTTCTGAATCATAAAGAATGTATTGATCTTTAACTCTTGATTTGTAACGATTTCTTAACCATTTAATGGTATCGAAAGTTTTGAGATTATAATTCATAAATTTTATTGTACGATTATAGATAATCAATATCATTTTTTTGCTTATTGTGCTGCCAAATCTTCGTCCATTTGTTTAAGTTAAGCACCACCTCTGAGAAGACCTGATCTTCTGGCAGCAACAAGACCTACTTTTTGACCAGGAGGAGCATATCTTGAAAGTGTGGATGGATGACCAATATGTTATTAATTACCACCACCATGAGGATGATCAACTGGATTCATAGCTACACCTCTAACTTTTGGCCAGCATTTTCTAAGTCTTCTATATTTATGGAATTATCTTCCTGCCTTGAGTATTGGTTTTTCTGTTCTTCCTCCTCCAGCAATCAATCCTATAATTAATTCAAATAAATTACCTACTGTGGCTCTGCAAAGAGCACTAAGTGTTTTTCTGGTACCAGATGGTAATCTAACTCTAGTTGTTGTTCCATCATCTGAATGACCAATAATAGTGGCATAACATCCAGTTGCTCTTCCCAAAGCACCTTTATCTCCTGGATGTTCTTCCAAATTGCAAACTACTGTACCCTCTGGGATTTATCCAATAGGTAGAACATTTCCTGTTGCCAATTAAGCTATGATTCAAAATATAAATGTTACCTTTAGCTCCGCAATAAATGTATTAGCCAGTGTATGATCCTTCAGGAGCAATGAAGAGCTTAGTGATTTTAGAGTACTTATATGGGTCTTTAAATTCAACTTCAGCAAGTGGTGCTCCTCTTCCTGGATCATGACGAATAGCAGTAATTACACCTCTGACATAGCCATGTCTTTCAGCATAATCAAGATGTCTGTATTATGGAGATCCTATTCTTTAATTTTAATGTGCTTTGAAAACACTGTTTGATTTTCCCTTTCTTTGTGCTCTGATTCTCTTACCCATTTTTAAAAAGATTTTTTAATTTATTTTAAGTGACAGTGATAAATTCTTTAATAAACATCATTAATTCTGAAAAGCTAATTTCTAAGCCATATCTATGAATTTTATCATTATCAAGATAAGATTTGCCACTTTTTTTAGAGTGTACTTATTCTTCTTTTTCTAAACTACTAGTTTCTATTCTCCTTGTAATTTAACTTTATCTTTTTACATTTCTTCTACCATAAATACTAAAATAATACTAAAATCTTAATACCATTACAAATAAAACAAGTTGTTCTAAATCTGCACTATTTTGGAAAGAAATTCTACCAATCATCTATTTCAGTTCCCATATTCAATGAAATTTACTTTAATCCTTTTTATTTTAAAAATCTTAAATAAATATCTTCTATTCTAGTTTCTGTATCAACTCCTAATCCCCAATTTAATCCACAATATTCACAGAATGGTTTTGTAATCTTTTCAAGTAATCCTCCGATATATTTAATTGCTGTTTTCATATTTCTTGAACGATATAACCAATATTTAAGTATTTCCTTTGTAGCTTCACTCATATTATCAATTCGTTTATTAAATTTCTATGGAGAAGTTCTAGCCATTTCTATTCTTTAAGAATTTTTGGCAAATTATCTAAAATTCCAAGCATTATCAAATCCAGCAACAGGATCTTCTTCATTCTTTTTTTCTAATGGACCATATATTGAATTAAATTTATCTAAAATTATTTTTCTTTTTTATTTTAAAGTTTTTGGACTTAATCTATTAAATAATTAATAATTTTATACATACATTAATTAGATATTATCTGCTAACCATTACTTATTAGAAGTAACAAATAGATTTTTGAAATGGTCATTAGTAAAATCTTGGAAATTATTATTGATTTCAGAGAGTCTTTCAGTCTATTCTCTAAACTCTATAGCTAAATTCCAATTGGGAATAAGCAATATAGGTCCTGAAGGTATTTGAGAAGTTGATAATTTATCAATATCTCCAATAGAGGACATAACTTATTCATCTTGAGGTGAGACTCTATTAGAGATATCCCAGATTTTTAATCTTTTACCAATTTCAATAAATAGATGATGGAGAAAGAAAGCAACAACAACCCAGAAGAAAATAATAAAAATTAGAGCTTATAATGATTATAATATGATACCTTCATCATTAAATATATTATATTTATTGACATAAATGATGTGTGAGCCAAAAATAATCATCTAGATGGCACAAACTTATAAAGTGGTAATAAAGTAAAATTAAGATGAATAACACCATTCTAAAATTATAGATATAATTAATTATTACAATCAAGTGAACGAAAGCATGTTTCACAATTTAAATCATTTTGAAATTCACTAGCTTTCCAAAATAGATTTCTATTTCTGAATCGTTCTCTTGTATTTTTAATATAAGTGAGGAAATCCAATTGATGATATTGTTCAACTAAATTATATCCAAATGTGTCAATTATCATTTAAAAGGGAATTAAAATTATAGTCCATAAAAAGTAATATATAAATTCACTTTTATTAATCTAATAATCAGCCAATAAATTTGATTCATCATAAAAGAACCACATAATAGTAGTTATAAATGGATTGAATACCAAAGTAATGATATCATTAGCAAAATTAGAGAAATAATCTATCAAATCAGTTTGATCTTCATTGTCTGCTGCAAGTTCTAAATGATTTCCTTATTCTTCATTATATTATTAAAATGTTTTATGATGTTAATCAAGTAAATATGTTCTGAACTTATTTTCAAATTCATCTAAATCTTCTTTAGTAAATGAATTTTCATGATTATTTGATGAAATTTTATTACTTACAAAAGATTCATCATCTGAAGCCAGATTCTCTTTTCCATCATCTGAAAACACAATATCTGAATCAGAATCATCTTCATTGGTTTTTAGTACTTTTTACATTTCTACTAATTTTTCATCTTCTAATTCAAAATCCTCTTCCTCTTCATCTAATAATCTTTTTAACATTTTATACACCTTATCAAATTATTATTCCAATTCCTCCGTTACAAAATCCTAAATCTTAATTACATAAGCTCTTTCTACCATTTCAATACCCTTATCAACAATTGTAGATAATAAAAATTCATAAAATGTTGGATTACCCATTGTTGCTACATTGATATAAGTACTAAATATAACTCCGATTGGACTAGAAATTAAATTGTTATCAAAATAAACTTCCAAAATGTATTCTAAAATCATTTATAAGATTTTAAGAAATATAAGAAACATATATGCATTATTAGCAAAAAGATCAGAATAAGAAAATTGAGTCATTATTAGTATAATAGTAGTTATAAAAGCAAGACAATATAAAATACGACTTCGTTTCCACAATCTTACATTTTTAACATTACCATTATAATCTTCTTCAGGATTGATTTCTGGAATGTAGATACCACTAATAAAATACACAATATATAATCCAACAGTTATCATAGCAATTCCACAACGAGCATTTCTTAATAATACAAATTCATCACTTGTATATTTTTATTGATTTTTAAACAAATCAAAAAACACTATAGCACATCCATCATCTGATTCAGAATATGGAGTCATATTACAACTCAAACTTAAATCAGTATTCCAAAGTTTTCCTGCCATTATTATAGATATCAGAATAAAGACTGTTAAAGCAGGAACAAATGCCAAACAAATACCATATAAACTACTTATCCAAAATATTCTAACATAAATTAATAAATTAATCTTTGGTCTTGGTCTATTCCTATTTGTTATATAATGATAAAATAGAAATATAGCACCTTCCATTGTTAAAATTGCTCCAATTATCATATACAAAATAAAATAGACCGGCCATTCAAGTGCGAAATTATTAACTAATTACCCTTGTGTCATGGATATAAAGTTGAATATCAAATTATATGTTATTTCTGCCTTTCCAGCTTTCTAATCTTCACTCAATTTATAAAAGTTTGTAAAAGTTACTGATCCTGCAATTATTCTCTTTTAAGTTTTAGTAACTTAATAATAATGAATATCTAAATTAACTTCTAGTGGCATCATTCCACTAGGTATTGAATTAGCTGTTTAAATTTCTACTACTTTAGAAGAAGGTACCTTATAATCTGAATTGAAGTCATTTGGATTCAAAGGATCTGCTTAAATATAGAATAATGTTTCTTCACCATTCAATTCAAACCATCTTGGTAAACGTGGATTTATGTTATATTTCTCATCCATAATACAATACAACTTTAATTCATTACATTCATCACTTATAGGACTCATACTAAATTAAAATGGATTTATTGCTTCTGTTTCGTTCTCATTATAAAGTGTGCAATTTGCATGTTCAATCAATTAATATAAATATATATATTATCCAAATCCTTGACAATTTGAAAAAAAAGGAATATATGGAATTACTATGTCATCTCTATCTCCCCAGTATTTTGATTATGGAGAGTAAGTTGTGTATTAATTTTATTAAAAGAAATTATTAGATGAATAAGAAATTATGTGATCTTAATAATCAAATTTATTTAATGGTAAAATATTTGCAGGTAATGCTATTTGATCTGTTTTTGATAATTAAAATACAAAAATACTATTTGTATTAGCTATTGCTGTTTTTGGTTCCATATTCTAAATCTTTGTTGTATTCATAAATTAATATTTCTAAGCATAAAATTCTTTAGAATTTAATTAAAATCCAATCTAAAATATTATTGTCTTAAATGCAAATATTATAAATTTAAAATCACTTACCTTTTCAACATCACTCTATTCAAATATATTCGGTAATTCAATTATATTATCATTCAAATCTATATTGATATTCCAATCATCCTAAGTGTAATTAAATTAAGAGATTCCTTCTTCATCAATATATTTATCTAAATGTCTTAGATCTATTATCAATTCAGTCAAAGTAAATGCATTTAATGTATATTTGGTAATATATTAATTTGCTCCTTTTATTGTTTAATTTGTATCATCTTAACTACTAGGCTTGAATTATTCATTTACAAAGTTAAGAGGATTAACATCTTCTAATGATTATACGGATTCTATAAGATCTAAACAAAAGTAAAACCAAAATAATGATTAAGTTATTTTTTTCATTAAATATATTGCTTAGATTATTTTATTTTATTTTTTTCAATAACTAAAAAAACCCTCTCATTTTTCCAGAAGAAAGTTTATTAAATTATACATTATTATTAAAAATGATCAAAATAATCATAAATTTTTTTCAAACTCATATAAAGCATCATCATGAAGTTTAGCCTATAAATAATTAAATATAATTTACATCGTGCTCATGAATTTAGAATTACCAAAAGCGATTATATTCATCTTCCTTTTCTTCTTATGCATAATCATGTTTTTATTTTATATTTGTTGTCCATTCAAATTACATTTCTACTTCTTTGTTTTATTCTCCATTTGATTATTATTATTATTATTATTATTATTATTATTATTATTATTATTATTATTATTATTATTATTATTATTATTCTTCTGATTAATCTTAATTCTAAATTACATTCGATACTTATTCTAATTATACGAAAACTTATTATTATGATATTTCATTTGATTAATTTTAATTATCATTCCAAGTAAAATTTTACCATTATTATTACTATTCATTAACAGTATTATTTTACTATTCATTAGTACTAATATTAAAAGAATCAAATAAATTTTATATGTTTTGAGTATTAGTTTCATCTTAATTTTTCTCATCATTTTTTGAACTTAAAAAATTATTATATTTTTTTTAGATATCTTCCTTATTAAAATCAACATCCTCATTATAATCAGCTCTTGTATGTCCACCTAATTCATGATTATTTAATCTTTCAGCTCTATCAAAATATTAATCTTTAAATTTCTTCCAGGATTCTTTCTCTAATTCAGATTACAATAATGGGTATTTTGATGAGAATTCTTCCAAAAAATGAGCCAATTTAGTAACAAAACCTAAATATTCTCTTCTCTATTTTTTATTATTTATCACTTCTGAAGTACATTTTAACAAAAATGAGATAAAATCATTTTGATTGAATAACTATTTATTTAATTATAATTTATTACATTCTAAACCAAAGAATCCAACTTTTATTCAATTATATGAACTAAGAATCTATAGTATTATAAATGCAATATATCATGTTTTTCATATTTAAGAAATAATTAATTATATACTTTGAAGATGTCCTATTCTTATAATTTATTAACAAATGATTGTTAATTCAAACTTATACACACTCCCATAATTTCAAGTATTTTAATCTTATGTTATCCAAAAATAGGAGTAGTAGATTATTATAGAAATTCTAGCCATTTATTTAAATGAGATTCAATTTTATTGAATAACTCTTCTTAATCTATTTAGAAAATAGCACTTTCAGCTGGATCCCCCTATCTAGTTATCATTTTATAATGTAAAGTTAATAGATTATACAATGCAGTTCCTGAAGCAAGAGATACAAAGTTATTTTCATGAACAATAGATAAACAAAGTAGATCTATAGAATCTCTATATAAGAAATCAAAAAGTGATTATGCTTTATTAATTACATACACTTTAGATGTTATCTCTTGAATAATATGAGATATATTTGTTGGAACCTAAGATAATTAATCTATAAAGATTACTTCAAAATTTGAGGTATCAGCAATTCTTCCAAGTACTCCTTATAACAATTAAAGCCTTTAAGCTGTATAATCAACTGCAGTCTCCTATTCTATTGATAATAAACGAATCACAAGTTCTGTAACTGAACGAGATTATAGTTATCTAATTAATCCCTCTGTTAAATTTTGTTAGTTATAAAACTCAGAAAGAAAGATATCAGTACGCATTTTTAATAAGTTAAATAAAACATTGCATACATATCCTGCCAAAACTGGATTTACATCTTCATCTTAAACAAAAAATTAAAATAATTTATGCAATAGAGATCTATTAATATTTTAATCTTAATACTTGTCTTCACCAAAAAATTATTCCAAAATTTTAGGATTTTCACAACATACTAACAATTCACATGAATAAAATGGATATCTAAAAGCTCTTTTTGAATTTGAATCATCCACTGGCATCTCAGTTAAATAACTTACTAACTCAGCCACTTATTTTTTTTGCATACTACATATTAATCAATATCTTACTAATCCATCAATTTCTAATTTTGATTTCTAAATTCCCCAATTATTAAATCATCATCCAACAACGTAGTCAACTACAAGTCTGGATTCTCAAAATAACGATCAAATCCATTTTCCTTCATTAGCATACCGAATTGAGTCCAAAATTAAGCACTACTTTTAAGTACTTTATTTCTTACCTGAAATTCATCGTGAGAATTAATTTTATTAATGGAATAATAATCAAATTACTATATGAATTAAATTCAACACCAAAATACTTATTTTTGTGTTCACTTATACTATAAAATGATTTAATGTTCAAAACTCTATAGAAATATATCAATTATTCTGTAAGTACAAAATATTATTTTCTATTAAAACTCTTTATTGATTAATTATACAGAATGTAAAAAATCAAATTTAAATTATAATAACCATTATTTATAATTAATAAATTTTTCAAATATTTGACTCTCAAAAGATAAAGATTTTATATTTTTATCATTTATAAATAGGAATTATATGTGAATAATCATTAATTAAAACATTTCTTATATGCTACCTTAAAAATGTTATTTTTTATGGTGTCGTAATATTGTAATCAATCTCTCCAACAGATTTGTCAATATTTTAATATTGTAAGAGAACATTAAAAATAGAATACAAACCACAATCATAACAATTTTATTATTGTGGAACATTTAAAATTATTGTCTTAATTTATTACTCAGGCTTATTAAACATTTACGCTACTTTATTCAAAATATCTTGATCATTAATAAAATTCATGGAATTGAGTAAATAAAGTGCATTATTCTAAAATACTAATGTTATGAAATGAGATCTATCAGCATTCAATATTATAGTGATTCTATTATATTTTTATTTTAATAATTCCTCAATTTTTTCTGTTTTATTCAATCCTATGCTAAAGTTACTAATTTAACTGGAAAATATATCTTAACTCATAATCGTATTTATCAGAAGTATTTCTTAGTCAGTATAGATACATCTATAATAATCTTGAACTAATTCTAAATAATAATCAATTAATAATTGATTTAACCAATTTCCATCATTTAAACCTAGAAATAGATAATTATTTATTGAATAATCTTTATGAAAAAATAAATATCGGGAAGTGTTTTATTAAATTTAATTTGAATATTCTTAAGTATTATAATTAACTTAAATATTATTATGATAAAATTTTTAAGATTGTATTACTCCTTAATTATCTTTACAAATTAATTCTCCTTACAATAAATTGTTCTCATAGTATCCTAGAGTTTCATAATTTTCATTTTTTTCAAAAAATGGACCGTGTTTTTAACCACAACGATAAGTATATTATTTCTTGATTCCACTAACTTCTTCAACTACACATATATTATCTGCTAATCCTTCTAAAAATTAACCACTAAATCGAATAAAATTATTCATATTTAATTCTCCTTATCCATGAGGTAAAAAAGTGACTTTATCTATAAATCCTGTATATTCAATATTTTGTTGATAGCTTTCAAAATTAGAAGGAATAGAAATATAGTTATATTGATTAATATAGATCTTGCATTCATAAAATTGACATAGATTGTTATCAAATATTGTGGGTATAATAAAACTAGGGAATTAAGTATATTTACATATTTCCTCCAGGTCTTAAGATTAGACTCTTGCCTATCTATACTTTATAACTATTTAAATCATTTATTTAATCATTCTAATTCTACTACATTGCGTGTATAATTAATTAATATATTTAATGAAATAAAAAGATGACTTAAAACTTATTAATTTTTAAACTAGATACAATTCATTTTTTTTTTCTCAAAGTAGGTACTCTTATAGTAGGAGCATTATCTTAATTTTGTATTTAAATTTGTTATTGTAAATCTTGTTTTTATAATTATTATTATTATTGTTATTGTTATTGTTATTATTATTATTATTAGACTGTCTATTTTACTTAAATAGAAGTATCTTATGAAGCAGTTAAAATAGGAGGACAAGATTCTCTTCTTAGGAGTTTCAGAACTTTTTTGGATTATTTTTAAGTTTTCAATTAATAAATTCTAATAAAACATTCTGAATCTTCAGGTTTAAATCCTATTCTTAAAATATCATCAAAATATCCTTTTAGATACCAATTATCCATTTAAATTGAACTAAAAGGTCCTAAAATAAATAATTAAGAATACCCTAAACTTTTAAGTAATCATCTACATAATACCATATTTTTGAAAGTAAGTGATTAGCTTATCCAGGAATACTCTTACTAAATACTATTTCTTTCTTAATGCTTTATAATTATTGTTAACTCCAATCAAATGTATTTGATTGTTTTGGTTAAGGAGTGAGAATTTATTATTCATCAAATCTAAATAAATCACCTCCACCACTTTAATATACACCTGCTGTTTTAAGAGGAGTAGCACAATTACTTGAATAAACAAGAATTTCTAAATTGATTAACTAAACAAACCTTAATTGAACCCACGTATAGGACGAGCCTAATATGGATTTTAGCTTAAAGCTTTAAAAGCTTATGGGTATTATTAACATAATGCTTTAAAGCTTTCAGCCATTTATTCAAGAGGCTTCTAACGATAATGAGAAACAAGCTATGCTCTAGAAAGTTTTTATTGCATAAAATATAAATAAATTATGAGAATATCCGTATTTCTTTACTTAACATAAAATAAACAAATATACTTACACAATATTTATTATTTACTTATATGTATATTATTTTTGAGACTTCGCTAATCTACAAATTATTATCAATCTTATCAACATAGATCGCTTTTATATCATTAAATCCTTCAATTATTCAGAATGTTCACTCTTATTTAATTTCCATTCAATAACAATATTCTATTTTTGCTCATTTGAAAAACTTTATATAATATTCTGAATTTTATAAGTTTAATTCATACAATTGCATATAAACATAAAAAAATATATTCATTTTCAGAGTAACTGCTATATTTATGTTAATCTTTAAATAAATAAGATTTTTTTATGTATATAAATATTATATTGCTCAATCTTTTTATAGTAATCTTAAATAAAATTTGTTATTTAAATGATATTGCAGTATATAGAGTTAGAGTTACCCAATCTAAAAATGCCAAAAATCTATTTTTGATGTTAATAAACTAATAATAAAATAACGTATATTCGTAAGAAAATTCCATGAATAGATTTTTGATTTATTATTTGAAATTTTATAGAATCTTTATGAACTATATAAAAGTGAATATTAAAATAGAAATTAAATATTTTAAAGTTTTAGGAAGCACGAGAGATTGATCATCATCTCTTAATCTACATTTTTAAAGTTCAGAATCTCATTCTAATATATGCTCTTATGAACTAATACATAATAATCAAGTCAATCAGTTCATAGATAGGTTTTGTACTTAATATTTTTTTATTATTATTTATAAATTTTTATGGATTAAAAAATAAGCATCTATTAAGATCAACTAAATTATATAATCCATCCATATATTCCATTCCAAAATCATTTCTCTCAATTTAATTCTCAAATATACAGAAATACTGAAATTTTATTGATTTCCTATTTCCAATCATTCAATTTAAAAATTATATTAACTAAATATATATCACATAATAATACATATAAACTAATTTCTTTCTAGACCAGACACACAAATACTTTAAAATTAATCTCTCTTTTTAAATTTTTATTGACCTATATAATATAAAAACTTGATAATACTAACATTTTTATATTAAAATACCTAAAAAAAAAGATAAGAATAAACAATTTTAAATTATTAATATTTTTTTTAATTTATATAGAATAATAAAAATTAAATCAAAAAAAAATCCAATCAATAAATCAGAAATTTATATATTTTATAGAATATTGTATAATTTGAATAAGATATTCATAAATCGATTAATAATTGTATTAAATTACTCTGTATATAACAGACTTCAAAAATATTAAATTTAACCTTGTTAATGAAATTTATATTATACTTTAAATAAGGCAGCTAATTTTAATTGGATTAACAATTAAAAACACTATTGAAAGATCAAATCAATATTAGATTTTTTCATAAGATTGTTTAGTAATATCTATATATGATTTCCTAGGAAAGTTGATAGATTCATTGAAGGAATTTATAAGAAAAAATATTTTACAAACTAAAGTCGAATCTTTTTACCATTTTTGATTAAGTTATTTTTTGAATATTCAGAGTGTCATTCATAAAATAAATTTTTTTCTTAATAAACAAGCTTATAAGTTATGATACTCTAAATAATCAAAATTATGGGGTTAAATTTATTTGATAAAAAAAATCCTTTAATTAATAATAAATAAATTTGAAGTAATTTTAATTTAAATAAGTAATGTAGTTCTTTGACATTACAAATATAGAAAAGAGTGTTTAGAATTAAAAAACAAAGAGCGTTTAGTTAGTTCCCAAAAGTCCAAAGAAAAAGAGTTAGTTAAACTATATGGAGATGAATAATTTCAAATTTGATTGGATATGTTTAGAAGAATAAGAATTTGAAGTTATGAGAGAAGAGAATGAAAAAATATATAAGATTTCAATTTAAGAATAGTTTTTATGGTTCTAAAATGCTCATACACATTTTGCTTATCCATTAAAAATAGAACATGGGAGTGTAATATTTATATAAATATTTGATATAGTTTGTTGAATCTTTAAAGAGACATAAAATAGATGAATATAAAAGACATAGTTTATTATGTTGGATGGGCTATGTAATGGGTAGTTATGAGAGTGCTTCAAATGAAACCTATTTTTTAGCAATCTCAATTTTGGATAAATTTTTATAATAATCTCCTTTTATATTAACAAACTAAGAACTATTATCAATAGGAATTTGTTGTTTGAGTCTTGCCTCAAAACATAAAGATGTTTTTCCATTAACATCATAATAATTAATTTCATTAAGTAGTGATAAAATGAATGAAATTTTATTGACAAAATGCTAATTTACAATTTTAAGCACACTTCAATATTAAGTGGAGGTTCCTAATTACTTTTAAATTTTTGATTATATTATGAGAGATTTAGAATATCAGTATTACAAATATATTTCATCAGATATAGTTACAAACTCACTAATTAATATGAAATTAAAGGCAATATACAAATGTAGTTTATTATTATTAAGATTTGTCTCTCAATATTATGATTCTACTATTTTCTCTTAAGGTGCAGTATCTTATGGATCTATCTTTTACACAATAAAACGTATGGAACTATTAAAATTTTCAATTCCAAAAGATTTAATTAAAGTGCTCTAATAAATATAAATAGACTTAGAGATTAATAATACAGAAATTGTATTAAAATATATTTATAGATTATGTCAAAATGGAATGTCTGAAAAATAATAAGAATTCTTTCGACAAACCATTTTTAAATATTGAATATTATTTAATTTTAATATGTTTAGAAATAGAATTAGTATCAATAATTTAATTGTCTTCTTCTTACCTTCAACAAGTAATCTAATTGAGAGATATTACGATATGGATTTGATAAACTCACTATTGAATTTTTTTTAGTTTCATTAAGAGGTTTATTTAGTTCCTTAACTTATTATCTAATTTAAGATTTCAATTAATAATCTATAGATTTATTTTTATTTATCGTAAATTTAGAGGGACTCACTTAAGGTAGAATAGTACGATTTACTGGAACATATGTCCGATTAAAATTTTTCTTTTTTAATATTTTTGAAGATGTATTACTAGGCTGAGTTGGAAGAGTTTTAATTGGCTATTGTATTTCTTAAACCACTTTAAGATTCTTAATTGGTATTAGCAATAACTTATCATTAATGGTTTATTATCTTTTCATAAATACTGTATGTCTAATTTATGTTTTAGAATGAGTTTCTTTTCTTAAAGATATCTACATAGCCATTTATTTATGTTAAAGAAGTATATCTTTTGATAATCGAGTATCACAAGAATTACAGCGTTTTCTGAATAAAATAGTTTTAGAAGACAATTTATTTTTTATGAGAATCATTTTTTTTGCAATCTTTTATGCTTAAACAAATTATTGTAATATTTACAAAAACGAAAAGCATCCTCTGCAAAATCCCTTTTTTTCTTTAATTAATGTGCTTATTCTACTTAACGATGACAAGTTGCACCTTTGTACATCAAGTGTATGATTTTAGTATTATCATGTCCACAATCAGAACAACAACAACTTCTTCTTCTAATTTGTTATATGTTTCTATTTTGTATTCTTTTTCCTTCCCTACTTCCAAAGCGTAAATGTTTAACCTTTGTTTCTGATATCTTTGCTTTTATTAATTCAAATGATAGAGTTCTATATGTCCTCTTCAAAGGATGAGCTTTAGTACAGTAATTTGTTGTATTTTCACCTTTTCGATGTACAATAAAATTATATAAATTAGCTGAACTTTCTTCATAATCCATACTTGGTAGGCCTTGAATGTCTCTCTCTAATTTATATTCTAAGAACAATATTACTTAATTCTTTCATCATTTTTTTAGCACTTTTAAACAAAATTTCCTGTTTTAGTATTCCTTCTAATTTTTTTTCAGGATGTGAATTAATTTTCATTACAAAAATAAACAAATAAGTAATAAATGATAAAAATAACACTTTATATAAATTAAACAAATTTTTTGAAACTAACAACTACTAACTCTTGTTTAACTATCTATATAACTAAATCTTTTAATTTTTAAAACATTTTCTCAAATATTCTATCTCATTAACTCCTCATTTCATTATCTCAATATTTTTATTAAGATTTTCTCTCCTTTATTTACACTCCAAATTGATTTCAAATATATTATCAACAAACAATGATATTTTATTTACTCGAGCATCAATTAATTAATTTTTAACAAATATATTTTTTTTAATTAATTAGAGGACAAGATGTATAATTTTTAGATTTTGTTTATTTTTGATATCTTCCTAACATTTTTCATTTTTACTCTAAACCTCCATTAAAGTTTAAAAATTTCATTCATTACAATCAATAATTTAATTATTGTTTGTAATCATGTTAATGATGCTTAAAATAATTTCATTACATACCAACAATTTTGATTTAGTCTTCTATATTGTTTGGTTTTAAAATTATCAAATAATTGATATAACTATAAATTTTTAAATAAAATTCATTAATTGCAATAATAGTATTTAGTGTCTGAATCAAAGCTGTTCCATTCATCGCAAATTTATTTCATAACTTCAGACAAAACAAATGGTTTTCTTGGAACTATATACTATTTAGATATAAATTTAAGTGCAAATCGCTCAAATCCATTTTATGGTTATTTTAAGATCTGCCATGCCATCTCTAGATTAATTTAAATAAGCATACCTTTAGATGTATTTAATTCAATCTTAGGATAAGATGCCACTTTAAATTCAGTTTGTAAGAATGCTCTTTTAAAAAGAGATTGTTTTTAAACGTTGACGAACATATATATAAAATTTAAAATAAAAATTTAATAATTTCCCTCCAGAGGAATTTAAAAATTACTATATGAGATTTTATTTTAATTGAAAATATCTTAATTAATTTTAAGGATTCAAGTTTCAATAAAATTATTCAATGGATACATATTGTTTAATATATATTATAAAATTTTTATAATATTTTTGATTTCAGTTTTTGTTTTTAATTTCGTTTTTATTTTAGAAGTATTATTTTATAATATTCATCATTGATTTTTTCTCTTCTAAAAAATCAACAATTGAATTTATATTGACTGTTAAAATGTCACTTATATCAGATTTATTTTCTTCGTTACCAAAAAATTTGATTGAAAATGCTAAATGTTTAATTGTATGATCCTCTAGTTAATCATATTCAGATCCATAATCAAAATTTAAATTTATTTCATTAAATTTATCTTTGTATTTTTGGTAATACCATTTGGGAGAGCATAGCCATTTTTTTTATTCAATTTCACTAATTTCTTAATTTAATTAAAAATTTGTGAATTTTTATTGAAACTCATAAAATGAACAAATTAATCTCTAAAAAAATGATAGAATAATACTTTACATTAAATCTTATTTTTGAAATCTGAAAATGCTATTCTAATTATTTTTTGTAAACTTAATTAGTTAAATAAGCTTCTATTTACTAATCTAAAAATTATTAATTAATCGAGCATAATTCTTTATAGATTTAAAGTTGATGATGACGTTTATTTCTTTTAAAAAGTAGATAATTGATATTTAAATAGCATGAGTATTAATATCCATTAAGTAATATTTCAAGTATTTGGATTACAACATTATATGGTGTATTAATCATTTTTTTATTTTATTTTTGTATAAAATTAAATATATTTTAAGTTTTCGTAATTAATTTCTCCACGAACAAACACTTGGACAAATAAAATTATATAATCTTTTCTATAATATTATCATGTTCTTTTAAAAATATTTTTTTTTATTTTAATTGTTCTGATTTGGCTTTTGGATTTTCTTATTCATTATAGCGATGTGCAACGGTCTCAGTAGTCTAACAAAATTAATTTTTATTAGTAACTTAAACCTCTTATATTTTTATTCCTAAACTAGTTTTATTATAGCCCTAATTATTATAATTTATATAATTATTCTGGTTATTTTAGTAACTCTAAATCCTCTATTTACTGTAAATCATCTAATTATTAAAAAGAATATCATTCTAAATAATCTATTGATTATAATTCGAAGATTGCCTCTATCTGGAAAATGGTTAAATTTGCTTTTTTGGTTAAGTAGAATTTTAAGAAGAAAAATCAAATTTACAAGTTTATACAAGATCATGAGATATTTATTAAGGTTATTATTATTTTTTCAAGGAATTGAAATTTATTGATTTTTCAGGATCTGGAAACAGATGGAATAGTTATTCCCAACTTATTCTAGAGGATTCTTCATAAACTAAGGACCTCGATAAAAAATGATACAATTTTTCTTTTTCTGATTCTGATCCTCCTAAACCTAAAGAAAATGGTTTAATTTATATTTTATTATATTTTGTATTCTTTAAAGCTTCGCAAAATTAAATATATTTTTAATTCTTAATTGGCAATTATTAATAGACTAATTCATAAATAAGTACACCTAACTATATTTAAATTAAATGTTACGCTATAAACATCGCATTTATTAGAATAAATTCCTTCAATAAGTGTTTATGGAGATGCATATATCGGAGTTCCAACTTAACTCTATTCACATTGTTAACAAGGATCTTCTAATATTTTAGCCATTCCATAATCTGCTAACTAGATTATCATTCAATTCTACCTAAAAATATCCATTATTTCCAAGAAATATATTAGCTGGCTTTATATCTCTATGAATAATACCATAATCGTAAAGCTATTTATAACCATTTATTATTTATATTAAAATTGATAAGATTTCAGGTATTGATATTTATCTTCTCATATTTTGATTTTGCTAAATGAAATTTTTTAAATCTCCTTATTAACAATATTCCATAAAAAAGAAACATTACTTACTCTATTTGCTTGTATGAATTATTTTTACAAGATAATTAGAATTAAATTAAGAAATAAGTTAAATTACTTGTATCTCTCTATCAAACATATAAGATGTCTCAGTCTAGACAGATGGTATGATTTTCTAAACTAAAATTAAAGAATATACTTTAACACATAAAGGTATTTTATAATTTGGATTAGAACATCTATAACAAGTAGAAAATGCTCCATGACCAAATTCAGAGAGATAATCTATTATAAAACCATCTATAGTTTCTTAAGAATTGCTCATTAAGTTATTTTTATAATAAAGATTTATAATTTATTAGAAATAGTGAGATGATAAATCAAACTTTGTTTGGTAGATTAACATTGATTTCATAAATAAATAATCAACAACAATACTATAATAATGAATAGAATTATTAAAAATTTCACAATTCCATCATTTTTTCAATAATGTTGCATTATAGTACTAACATATTCATTAACTCATGTTATTAATTATTCTAATTTACAGTTGTTTAGGTTTCATCTTAAGAACTAACATTTTTTTACCTAAGAGATAATGAATCACTTTGTAAATTATCCAAAAAGTTTGTACTCTCTGAATTTTAATAATAATTATGAGCCAAGCTTTGTTATGCCTTCATATTTTATCCAAATTATTGGAGAATATTCATTTTCTATTATATATTACATTTCTTTGAATTTAATTCTTTTTAAAGCATCAAAATTGCAATCGGTAAATTCTCAGTATATTGTTTAGATATTATGTCACAAGCTTAAAGTGTCATCTAACCTAAATATAATGCTTCATCTGTAATGAGAGTCTAGAGATTGGATAAAATTTTACAATTATTTTACTTTATTCTGAGTTTTAAATTTATAATTCTTTGATTTAATCCTCTAAATAATCAGTATCATGTTGATTTTGAAAATAGGCATATTTAGTTTAACATTTTTCTTATAATTTTAATATTTACTATTAATATTCCTAGCATTCGGCCTATTTAATAATATGTATTACTTCAATTTATTAATTTATTTTTTGTAGATCAGAGTTTTCCTATAAAATTGCATTTAATTATTAAAACTATAAATTGTTATCTTATTACAATTCATAAAAATCTTGCTCAATCTTTTTGATCTCATCATATTTCTGACTCAAGAAATTATTTTCATTAATTAATTTTTAATTTTATATTTACATCTAATCTAAATTAGTGTTAATTTCAATAATTCTTTGATTCAGCTTTTTATAGGTAGTAGAATTTTGAGAATTTATATTATTTTCTAGTTCTTTAATTTATTAATTTTTTTCCTAAATTTCATTTTTAAGTTGAATCACATGAGAATCAGTTGATTATATTTCTGCTTATAATTTGAATATCTTCTCCATTAGTTATCTATTAACAATAGTTTATTCGTCTAATAATTTTTTATTGACTTCATTTTTTTATTCAAGTTCATAATTAAGATTATAATCTTTTAATTTAATTGAATATGGTGATTTTGATTTAGAACTTAAGTAGGATTAATTTCTATCATCAATAGTTTAAGTCTAATAATTAGATTAATTAATAAAATAACTGTCATTAGTTATTCCATTTTGATAATGTTTATCTAATCCACATTTTGCAAGTTATTATCCAAAAGATGTTACATTATGAGAGATATTATTCAGATGTTGATTTTTAGACATATTTTCTTTGAAAGCTTTCATTTAATTGTTTAAGATTTCAGCTTAATTTATTAATAAACTATGATTTGATTTAGATTAGAGTGCATTAATAATATCTTAAATTAAATTTTAAGTTTCTACAACCATCTTTTATAAGGTTAGTTAATTTTAAAGTGTCATTTAATCAGTTTTTTATAGTTATAGTTATTCTTAGAGCATTTCAATTTGTTATTAATATTGGATGGAATTATCTGCCATTTTGATAGCATCTTAATTAAAAAGAGTATTAATTTCTTATAATAGCAGATATATGAAGTATTTTAATGTGACTAAATCTGTACTTCTATAAAAATCGAAACAATCATTGCAGTGTTCTTGACAAAAACATTTAATTTTAGCAAGAGATGGTGCACATTCATCTTAATTTTAATCTTTTATCATTTTAAATTTTCTTAACTTTTTAGATAATTGCTATATCCTTAAGATGGAGTTGCTATGAAGTTTATTTTGATATTGAGCAAGATTAGAAAATTAACTATGAGTAGAATATTTGTTTAAAATTGGTTAATCAGTTTTTACATGTTTAGGAGAATGATCAATTTTACTAATATTTTCTAGTCGTTTATTTATAATAGTCTCATAATAACTTTGCTAATCAATCTTTTAATTACCTTACCAATTTCTCTTTTCATTCATAAAAGGTGAAAAAGCAATATCTATTTTTGATTTAACATCTGATCTATCTGCATGTTAACTATTAAGATTCTTGACTCTCTATTCTAATCCTTAAACCTTATCTTATAAATAATTAGTGCATGATTGAAATTCTGGACAATTGTTAATCACTTAAAGAGGTTAACGTTAAACCTTTAAACTCCCCTTACGAGAATGACATGATGTAGGTGTTTAACAAGGTTTCATAATTATATTTTTAAATTATTGTTTAACAGCTTTACTAAAATTTATTAACAAAATTTAATTCTTCTAGTAATCTCCTCTTTATGTATAACTTTTTAATTATATCTATTTAAGTTATGAATTCTCATTATTTATTTATCCTTCATAAGAAATAATTCAAATACTTAAAAAACTGAGATGATAAATAAAAATAAAAATTTCCCACATTTTCCCCTCTATAAAAACCGTAGAAGTTTTAGAATATTTGTAGATATCCTCCAAATGCATTAGATACATTTATTTTAAACTCAAATCCATAAATAGTCCCTTTAAATACAACCTAGTAATTAAAATCTTAAATTAAATTACTATTTCAATACTTTTTCGTAATACACAAAAATTAATCTTTATTTAATACTCTTTAGAACTCTTTTTTATAAGTAGATTTTAAGAATTCTTCAAACAAAAAATAAATGAGCAAAATTAAATACAAAACAATTTAATAGAATATTATTTTTAAATCAATATTCTTTGTTTTCAATTTTATAGGAATGCTTAAGCTTAATTTATCTAAGGTTACTAGTTTATTTGGTTTTACTGCAATTGTACATCATGTTTAGCTTCATTTTGGGATTAAACTTAAGTTTAATTTTAATTTTTCATTTGATTAAGGTTAGTATTTTTATTTTTATTACGTACATAGTTCTCATCTTACAGCTCTGATAATTCTTCAGCATTATAAAATCCCTTTAATTCTTCATCTAGTTCTTCCTCTTCGTCTTAAAACTTTTCTCTCTTTTTTAATTCTAGTATCATTTAATTTTTTTCTTTGATTCTAGCTACAGCAAATTTATTATGTTCTTGTAAAGCTTCATTATTCTTAGTTATTTGCTCAAGACCAGCCAAATTTTTTTTCCGATTTTTTATCCTATTTCCTAGTGCTCTTTTCTCTTTTGATAATATTTTATGTTCTATGATTATAGTTAATTATACCTTCCTCTTTTTAATCAGCTTCCTCGTATTTCTATTAAACATCCAATTAATCTATTTCTTATTCTAAAGTCTTAAGTTATTCAATCATTTCTTTAAATTTTCTTAGATCCGATTACAACTCTTTTTTTATTTTAAGTTTATTATTTTCGCTTATTGAGCAATTTTCTCTACTTGTTGAAAAACCCATAATTAAAAATATATTCTTATTTTAAATAATTAAATTAAAAATCTATTCTATTTAATTTAAGTATAAAATTTATAAGAAGTATTACAAAATGATAACCGAATGGTATAAAAAAAGTTAAATAACTTTAAATAGAGCTTAATTAATATCTTTCTTAATCAGCATATTAGACATAAGAAACAATTCAAAATAACCTGAAACTAATCTGATCTAGATAAATGATATTCAATATATGGTAATTTTAACTCATCTTCATCCCATCAATATGTTTTTATTTTTGTACTCAAAATTATGAACATTTCAATTTTCCTAAGAGATTTTTAAAATTTATTATTAAATATAATTTAAAAAAAAAACTCAGTTGTTTAAAATAATTTAATTATATTATAAATATATAAATTAATTTATTGGTGTTGTTGGTTTCTCAACTGGAATTAATTAGAATTATTTTCTTTTTCTTAAATTATATCGGTATTCTTTTCTTATTAATACAATCCTTATATATACATAGAGATGAACATTTTTGATTTTCGATATAGCTTTCACAATAATTTTTTTAGCATTGTGATTTTTAATATTTACATCCCCACATTTTCGATCGATCAAATACATCATCATGATCATGTTTTAATAGTTATTATTTAATTTTTATTTTCTCTAATGCTATTTCTCTTAATTCTAGATTATCATCGCAATTTTTACAATCTATAAATTTACAAAGTTCAGTGCATTTTTTATTTTAATGAAAACATTAACAATAAAACTTTAAACAATTAGAATTAGTGCATTTACATTTATTATTGTTAATCTAATTTGTCTAAGAATTAAAATTAGAAAACAAAATAGTATTTTACTTTTTTATTTGAATTCTTCATCAACTCCTTTATTCTAAAAATTAAGTATAATGATCATCAGCTTTTGAGGGTAATTCTTAAATTTAAATGAATTAGTCATCTTTTTTATAAACTATAATCACTTTTTGCAATAAGTTCTCAATCTAAGCCCTCCTTATTTTAAGTGATCTATATGAGATTTATTTATACACTTATCGATAAGCATTCCTTCATCATGTATTGAATTAACAATAATAAGAATTACAAATAAAATTATTGTAACTAAATGAATCTAGATGGAGAAATAATAATTATATTTAGAAAAAATTAATGATAATAGTTTGATCCTTGTTAAAAAAAATTACAATAAAATTTATTTATCTTTCTATTTTATTTTATTTTTATTATAAGTTTTATATAAATAAATTAAATTTTCTTTGAAAATATTTCTTGATAATTAAAAAAATCATTTAAATTAACTTCTTATTAACATTTTATTCTTAAAACTTACTTTTTTACTATTTATTAATGATATAATAATGTTGGAAATTGATAATCTCTAATAATATTTCTATATAAAATTATCCTAATAAGTACTAAAACTAATTAATAAGAATGTTCTTCTTAATATTATCTTTATATAAATGAATAATATAAAGCTAAGTTGATAATAATAAATATAGATGGGAAGTTCATGCATTTCAAATTAAAAAGATACTTTATTTGATGATATTTACACCACTTAGACTACATCTAAAGAGATAGGAATCTAAAATATAAACTAAACCATTGTAGGAAATTTTCAATAAGTGAAATTTTTAAAGGAATCCTTAGAAGAAGGAATCTAAATTTCTAATATTCATAGCATAATAATCTCTCCAAGATGTGAATAGGAAGGAGCAAAAATTGTTGGTGAACTAGTGAAATTAGGAAATCAAATAACTATCATTTCAAAACGAATACCAGAAAATCAGAATGAAAGTGTAAAATCACTTTCAAAGAAGGGAATTTTAAAAAATAAATAAGAAACTAATCTAACAACTAAATCAGTAGATGGCTGTTTGTTCTTTCCATCTTCTCGAGGAAATAGCGGTAAAAATATTAGATTCAAAGGGTGAAACCCTTCATTATAACATGAATTAAAGAAAAATTATATATACACTGTTTTTTATAAATTACCAATTTTACATGATTATTCAAGCTTTCGTTTTATAAACAAAAACTCTAAAGATTTTAGTTGGAATATTGAAGTTTTTGCATAATTTTACCTTGTTCATAATTTGTTATAAGGTTTTGCCTAGCAAAGTTTCAAACTATTGATATATTTTATTTTTGGTTTAAGGTATTCAATAATTTTGATAAAAGCTGAACTTTTCTTAATATTAGGTTATAGAAGTATAATGAAATAATTGAACCTTTTGGTGTTAAAAATGATTTTGCAAATTTTAGTGCGTGAATTCTTTTAGGCATGAGCATAAATCAAAAGGAAAATACAATTACATTAAATTTTCCTTCTTTTTTTTCACTCACTTCATAAAAGTTTTGGTATCTGATTTCCAATTTATGTCCACCAAGGTTATAATTTCTAAAAATATTATTAGCCTTTAAGACATAGGCCTAATCGATATCTATTCCAAGAACTTCCCATTTTTATGTTAATTAGTTCCATACATATTTCAATAATGAACCTGTTCCTACTCCAATATCTGAATCCTTGTAGATTTCTTTAATTTATAAAAGAGACTAATAATTTATAGATATATTTTGTTAGGAAATTTGAGATTATCAAATCATAGATTGTAGATGGTACTATGTATAATATTTGTGCTATTTTAGGGAGGAAAGCCTAAATTTATTATTATTTCTATATTATATTAATTTATTTTATAATAATCTATAGATTATAAATAAGATGAAATTATTTTCCTAAGGCATATACTGATTTTATTAAATTGAAAAACTAAAAAAAGTAAGTTCAAATTTGATAAATTGGTTAAACTTATAATTTAAAGGCTATTTTAAATGTTTGTTAAAATTATACAGGTTTATTATCATATTTGATTATCTTTCATTTATTTGATTTCGTAATTGCCAGAAGGGTTTTGTGTTTCATTATTGAAAAAGAATTAAAATTTGGCTTATAATTTTAAAACTAAGCAAAAATTAGAAATTTAGTTTATCAATGATTTATAGATTGGATGAGAGAATGTATAGTGAACCTAAGAAGCAATAGAGAATTTTTACATGCTCAATATTAGACTATATGTATTGACATGAATTAAAAAAGATCCTAAAAAGAATTACTCTATTTTATAGTAATAATATTTACAAGCTGCTGTAGTATAGAGAATTTAATACAATTATAAAGAATCATAAAATGAAATTAAACTAAGGTGTAATATTATTAATGAATAAAACTAAATTTAATGGCAGATTGGTTTTCCTCTAAACTGATATAAATTTATTAAAGTGTTGGATTCTAAATTTGGATATCAAAGAGTCTTGAATTTGATTTGAGAATTTATTTTTTTGATGAATAAAAATGAAACAAAAATTCTACTAATTAGATCTCTATAATTAATATTTTTTATTGATTTGTTTTAGTTAAATTTATACATATAATTAAAAAGAGAAATGGAATAAAAATCTTCAAAACGAATGATTTGTTTGGATTAAAATTTTGAGCATGCTGAATTCATTTCAGCTAGAACAGATACAAAATAGAGATTAGGAGAGTTATTTATTTAACATCCAACAAAACTAGAAAGTATCAATAATAAAAATCATACTTTAAGTGTTTGGTTTGAGACAAGTAAGTTCTAAGATTCCCAAATTTAAGCATTCTAAACCTTTATTTGAACTACCAATGAGTGATACTTAAAGATCTTTGACAAATTAGACAACATCAATAATAGATTGTAGTAAATGTAATTAAAGTCTCTCAAAGATGATAAATAATAAAAGTAATTATGAACAATTGATTCTCTCTTAACCTACTTTAGTAGCTGAAGAAAAGAAAGAAATTCAAGTGTAACCTCCAAAAAGATTGGCTAGTCATCATGGAAGATAAAGAAATGAATTACCTCCTATATTGGCTCATCCTTAAATTTAACCACCTCCTTTTATTTAATCATCTTCTAAAACTTAAAGAAAATAAAAAACTTTTGGAAAACTTTCATTTGGAAGGATCTCTAAAAATTTTGATCATGAACTCTTTAATGTCATTTAATCAGAGCTTTAGAGATAATTCAACAGTGGCCTTCATAAAGAATACCCTATCAATAAGATGCTTTAGAAACATGTATTAATTTATAATATATAATATTCAGTAAAATCTTAAGAGATGCAAATTAATTTCATTGAGCCAAGCCGTCAAAGATTTTAAAAAATCAATATAGATTGAAGATAAGTCAAATACATTTGAACTTTTCAAATCAAAAGAGAAAGAATTAAACTAATTAATATCTAGTCATAATTATGAAATTTATTGAACTATTGATGATAGAATATTATTCATATATTTTTGAACAAATTATCATACAATAGAAAGATTATTGAGTTATTTTTATAATATTTTTGAGTTATTGATATATAAAATGTACACAAAAGCTTTAGTGTTGAAATAAAGACCTGATAATACATTCCCATAAAATATGGAATTTTTTGAGGTCAAAGAAATCCCTATTCCTAAATTAAATTAAGGAGAAATCTTAATAAGAGTATAGTTTAAGTTGAATTCAAGGTTTTATATATAGGAGTTGATCCAGTTATGAGAGTTTGGCTTTCTGGAGCTAAAACATATATTGATAGTGTATAAATAGGTTAAGTAATGCCAGCTTTTGGAGTCGGAGTGATAGTAGAGACAAAATAAGCTAAATGGGATATAGGTAAATGAGAATTGCTAGATTTAAGGGTAATTAGTATCAGGTGTATTAGAGTGTGCTAACCTATGTAGAAGATATACAAAATCTTTATTTAAAGTTCCACTTTTTTAAGTTGGAGATCCAAATATTCCATTATTGTTATCTGTTTATGGAGTGACTGGATTGACAGCTTTAAATGGGATGAAACTCATTCCAGAGGATCATATACCTACTTACAAAATATAGAAGACTTTTTGTGTATCTAGTGCAGCAGGCTCTACAGGATCTATAGCACTTTAGATTGCTAGGCATATGGGGTTTAAGACTATTGGTATTGTTAGTGGTAGAGAAAAGAGAGACTTTGTCTTAAGTTTAGGTGCAAATCAATGCATATCCTATAATAATTTCAAAGAAAATGATGAAATAATTGTGGAGTATTAAATAGAATTAAAATAAGTAAATTGACTTAAGAAATTCAAAAAGTGGCTCCACAAGGCATTGATGTTTATTTTGATAATGCAGGAGAAGAAGTTCTAGATGCTGTATTACCAGGAATGGCTAAGGAAGGATTAATCTTGCTTTGTGGAGCTACCGCTACATACAATGCTTGGAGGAATAGAAGTGGATTGGCTAATTTAACTGCAGCCATCAATTAATAGGTGAAATTACAAGGTACACCATCTTTTATCTAAAAAGGCATTATATTTTATCAGGATTAAGCCAAAATTTACAGTGGATTCTCATAAATGATTGAATTTGTTAATGATGGAGTAATCAAACATTAGGAAGAAATCTATTATGGACTGGAGAGTTTTGTTCAGGGTCTCAAAAGAGTCTTTCTTGGCCAAAACTTGGGCAAAATCATTATTTAATTGGAATAATAAATTTATCCTAAAGCGAAATTATGATGTTTATATTAAGTTGTATTTAATAATATTATTATTATCTATAAAATTACAAGAATTTTATTATGCATAACAAACTTTATATATTTCCAGTTATTACAATCATTTATGATTAATCAAAAAAATAAAATAAATTTCTAATTCATTCAGATCAGATAAATGATCCAAGTATAATATAAATGAGTTTTTATAATAGGACACTATTTGAATTTAAAATTTCCCTTAAAAATCAATTAAAAATTTGGAAAGTCTAAGAATAATTGCTCAAGCAGATAGCCTAAAAAAATATTTGTTTGTTTCTATCTTTATTAAATATACCATATCTTACCAGATTATCAACAGAATTAATTAACCAGAAAAGCCATCTGTGTTAAAGTTTTAAATAACTTTGATATCTAAATGTATTAATATGGATGCTTACAATCCAAATTTCATTTTAAATTTTTATATAAGAAACTCTTAACTAATATCCAGAATGAAAATAATCCTGTTCTATCAGCAATAAAAATTAGATTGTTTTTATTGACTAACTTTATGAAGAAAATTGGAATACCCATTATGTATTTCATATTTCTTGATTTTATAAGTCAATTCATTATTAAAATATTTCTAATTTTGGTATATCATTTTGAAAAGGATTTAAATTGAAAATCTTTTTAATAATTCAAAAATGTCATATATTTATTTTATTCTTTTATTATTATGCTTAAACCATTATTTATAATCTTTTAATTAATATCATAATTATTATTAAAGCTATTTTTTAACCAAAATTTAGGATTAATAGAAAAGAGTTTAACAATCAAATAAGCTTTGAGATTGAAATTATTAAGAGTCCAGATTGCTTCTAATTTTTGATCACTCTATTAATTATTATATAATGGAACAATTCGGATAAAATCAGTATTAAATTTCAACAAAGTTTTTTGTTTATAACTTCCAAATTGATAAGGTTTCAAAGTGAGTTGATGAATAATGATTGTTGAATATAATCTGATAATCTAATAATTTGATTATGATTATGTAGAATAATAAATCTAAGTTCTTTTCTTTAGATTTTAATTTTCTGTAATTTACTTTTATAATTAAACCCTGGTAAAACTTGTTCGAATTTTTCTTTGGTCATCATTATAAATGAGCCGATTAAATTACTATAATATATGATATTATTAAATAAACAGTCATCTATGAATTTATGTTCTTTATCTCAAAGTCTTTAAATGTATTCCAATAATGATCTCAAAATCACAAACACACAATGATCAATCTCAATGTAAACATATAAGATTAAAAAACTAATCAATAAAAATGTATATTATTTATTATTATGTATAATAAAATTTAATCTTAATCAACCAACAATTTTTTATAGTTTATCAATAGATCTTGATAATTTATCTATCTCTTATCTCATTTACCCAAGTTAGAAAAGAGTTTTGTACTATGGTTACTGTCTCAATAGCACAACTGCTTTAATATATTTAAATATATAGTATGCAAATAATGAAGATTAGTGAACACGTTTTTCTTCCATAGCAGTAATTTCTTCAACAAGTTTTAATTTATCATCAGTAATTGATAGAATATCAAAATTTAATAGTTAATGAAAAAATTGACAATTAGTCACAAGTCTTAAGCTTTAATTCCATCTATTTTATTATTCAACATAATTCTAAGTTAATAACCTTGTTAATAAGTTTAAAACTCTTTCTACTTAATAGGGAGGATTACAATAGCTGGCAACTTCACAAACATCTTGCCTCTTGATTTACTTTAAATCATCTAAAGATTTTTGATATTGAATTAATAAAGAATCTTGGAATTCTACTAATTCGGGTTGATTCTATATTACTTCTGTTAATTCATTTAATTCAAGTTTTTTGATTTATTATTATTGCAATTTTTTATTTAATTTCAAAGATAGTAGATATAATATTTAATTATTAGTATTCTAGCTAACTAATCTAAATTACAAGAAAGAAGAGTAATCCAAAAAAGCAAATATTAAATTAATTATCTCTGGCCTTACTTTAATTATTAAATTTTGATTTGGTATTATTGGATGATGAATCCTATATTATCTTAAATGAATATCTTCAACTGAAAAAAATAAGTCATTTATACAAGATTGGCTTTTTTATTATTTTTTCTTCAACTAATCTAATTCTTTTTGAAGTTCTTTTAACATACTTTTTTACCTTTTACTATTTATTTTTATTTTATTATAGTTATTATTTCTAAATATTATTTTGATTAAATAATTGATTTTGAAAATGATTTAAATAATTATCAATAATTTGATCATTAAACCAAATTTTACAAATTTTAATGCATTTATTTGAAATGTTGAAAATTGGATTCTAGAAACTGTCATAGCATTAGAATTTAATTCTGTTTTTTGTAAAAATTAGAAATTTTTAACTACATTATTTTTATCAATAAAAGCAGTAAAATAGTAAAAAAGAATATTTTTTAAAAACTCTTGTATCTCAATTAAAGAATATCCAAATGTACATTAAGAATAGGAAAAATTACTTACATTATCTAGCTATAATTCAAATAAATTCATTAATTACTTATTGAAATAACAAGATAACAGAAGCAAATTGAAAATAGTTCCTTAGGAAGTTAAATATTATCTCAACAAATAAACATTGATTCTGTAATATATAAAATATTAATATTCTTTTCTATTAGCAATCAAAATCTAACTATTATAAATCTTGTGAACAAACCATATTTATCTTTAAAATTAATTTATAATTTTCAACCTTTATCATGACTCTGAAATTTATGAATGTGTCCTTGGTTGATTAATATTATTACCAGGGTCAATATAATAAAAAATCTTCTAACTTTAGTATAATCCTTTACATTTATGCTAAAAGTAAAATTTTATAGAATTTTTTTACTTAATTGATTATAAAGAAGGAAATACAATATTTTTATTTTTAATAAGTTAACAAATTATCCATTTAATTAGTCTTTAATGAAATCAATTTATATAAAATATTTTCTTAAGTAATTTTAATCTATCAAATTCACTATAATTAATTTCCACTTTCAAATTGTTAAAAATTATTAACATTTTAAAATTAAGTTATCTTAATAATGAGATTCATAAACTAAGAACCAATTCTAACTCAAAAGTTGATTAAAATTTTATAATAATATATAAATTTTATAATAAATATAAAAATCATGAAATTAAATTTTTTCATTAATAATTTCAATAGTGAGAATGTCCATAAAAGGAATGTTTTTAATTTTTGGATAAGATTTAAATTATACATAAAATGTAGTTAAGATTTTGAAAAAGAAGAAGTGTAGTAGAAATCTTAAAAATAACCAATAATTTAGTAAGAAATTAAATGGCATAAAATTAAAAAATTTAAAGACTTAGAATAATAAAAATAAAATGAATTTAAGTAATAGGATTGAAGAAAGTATAAAAATTGTTTTAGTTTGAATATAAAAGTTAATACTTATGATTTATATATATATAAAATGAATTTGACAAAAATAAAAAAGTTTTCTTGAAAAGAATGACAGAAAAAGAGAATATATAATATTGTATAATATTTTGAAGAATGTATTGTGAATAATAATTAAGTTGGGATAGATATTTTAATAAGAAAATAATTATAAAAATATTGTATAAAAATATAATAATATGTAATTATTAGTAGAAGATTTGAAATTATTAAGTATCATTTTAGTTTATAATAGCTCTTTTGATACTTGTGTTTTTATAAAGTTTAAATTTATTTCATATATCTGAGTAAGATGACAGATTACCTGAGGGCTGTGATTGAAACCCAACTAATTGGAGCATTTAGAGTGGCAATAACAATGCCTTTAGAACATGTTTTAGATAGAATCAAGACATACAAATAGTCAAGATAAGGAATAACATATTTATAAGTATATATATAATTATAGTATTTAAGAGTTTTAGAGAAATAAAGGGTGCACGAGGATATATGGGATTGTATGATGGTTTCTATCCAAGTTTTCTTAGAAACATGTTTAAATAATACTATAGATGGCCGATGATGATATTTATTCCATCATTTCTAAAAGAGCATATTCATAATTGTTCTTTAAACAAGATTTTAACAGGAATATCAATAGGTATGTTCGAGAGTTGTTTGATAACACCTTTTGAGAGATTAAAGACATTAAAAATGACAACGATGTCGACTGGATTTGGATATTTGAAATACATAAATTTAGAATCAATATATGTAGGATTTCGGATTCAGACTGCAAGATAAGTAGTATCATGGACAAATTATTTATATTGGGATCATAAAATTAGATATGCATTAAAGGAAGATCCATCATAAAAATTAAGTGTAGTGAATGTATTAATAGCTTCAACTGTTTCAAGTGTGTTGAATATAATGGCAGGTTAAATATCAATATTAATTCATAGTACATCCAATTGATACATTAAAGACATTAGTACAAATGGAATCAAATAAAGTTTATAGATCAATTTCATTGATGTAAGCGTTTCAGTTGTTATTTTAATAACATGGTCTATCTGGTCTATATGCAGGTTGGCAAGCAAGAATAATAGCATACTTTTGTTAGGCTACTTTAACAACTCCAACAATAGATTATTTAGAAAGACATTATGGAATAGCAAAAAGAAATGATAAATGATTTTATGTACGAAGTTATTTTCTCATTATTATTATTTTACAATTTGTATATATTATTTACATCATTTTTTTATTATTGTCTTTCTTTTTTCATCTAATGCTTATCTTCTTTTCTTTTAGTTTTCTTATTCTAAAAGAATTCGTTTCCTCTCTCTTACTTTTCTTTTTATATCATATATTGTCTTAATAAATTAATCACTTGGCTTTGAAGGAGATTCTCCAAACATTTTACATAATTCTTTATATTTACTCTCTAAATTCTTTAAATTTGCTTTCTGAACTATCACAAATAATTCAATCTCATCATATAATTAACCAAAAACTTATTTTGCTTTATCGTCACCTCCTTAATCACTGTCTCTAGCCATTATTATTTATTATTTGTTTTATTCAAATTGTTTTAAAAATACAAATAAATTATCCATTCTTCTAGTCTCCTAAGATAATGTATCTAATTTAGATAAATCTGCATCCAAATCTATTATAAATCCTGATTCTTCAATTTTCTTTATTACATACATCCAAATATCAAATTATTTTTATTTGTCTGAATAACATGTTACTTTAGGAATACTATCAAATCTTAATCCATAAAACTAATTATTTCCATTTAATATTGATCCATAATAAAATAAATATCTTATCAATGTAAATAATTCTTAATCATTTTTTATTTAATCAAAAACAGCATCAAACATTAATAATAATTCCTCTATAACTACTTAATTCTTTAATGATTCATATTTTGCATTTAAACTAATCAATCTTTCTTCATAACATTTTATTTCCATAACAAACATACAAAATTTATCAGCATCACTATAATCTCCTATTCTCTATTAAAATTCTTAAAAATCCCATTATTTTTCTTCCTTCCATAAATTCTTCTCATTTTCTTTTGGTAAACAATCTATCAATAATGTAACCTTATCTTCAGTTAATTTTTCTTCATCAACTATTCTTATAGCTTCAAGTATTTCCTCTACTGGATACTTGACTCTCTTCAATGCCATTTATATAGCTTAAGCTCTATTAGGGTCTTTTGGACCACTGCCTTTTGATAATTTAGTTATTGGCTCTTTTTTTATATACATAGATTAAAAAATACCACCTGATTACATTATAGATTGATCAATAATAGATTTGGCAGCAAAAATATCTATAAATTCACCAATTTCAAATTTCATATCATCATAATTAAATTATTCCCAAATTGATCCTTCTACTTTATTATTTGGAATTGGATTCCAAGTTTGACATTTCTTCATTGTAATTTCAATAGGTATTATATCAAATTTTGGTTTTAATTCCTTTTAGCTTTTTATGCTACCAGGTGGTGGAGGTGGTGGAGGAGGAAAACCTGGTTTACCAAATATTGGTGGTGGAGGAGGAGGTACTCCTTTTTTATCTAAAGGAAGTGGTGGTGGTGGTGGAGAAGAAGGAGGAATAAATGAATTTCCAAATACACTTGCTTAACTACATTAGTGAGGTGTTATAGATTCTAATGGAGTTTTTGGACTTTCTATTGACTTCTCTGAATTCAAACATTTTTCTGATGTTACTTCTTCAATCTTTTTATCAAAATTTTCTATTTAATCATTTTTATGATTAATTTCGCTATTCTCTATTTATTATTAAATTTAAGGTAATTATTATTTATTTTATTGAATATTTGCAAAATTTACAGAAGCTTTTAAACTAGTTGTTTTTGTAGCTTTTAATAAATCTTATTTATTAGTAAGAAATATTTATTATTTAGTTTATTTTAATTATTATTATTATTATTATTTATCTTTTTCGATCGAATGAAATGAATTAAAATTGATCTATCTTTTTGATTCTTCTAATTCTGATAATAAGAATTCTTTATCTTCTTCTAATTTACTGATTTTTTATTCATATTATAAATTTAATTTTTCAGATTCAGCTAATTTTCTTTTTAATATGTTAATTTCTTATTTAAGTTCAAATATATTGACTCCATCTTATTTTTCGATTTCATTTTAAACCATAAATTCATCTTCAATAATGAAGCCTACATTTTATTTTAATAGTTCTATTTCTTATTGCATGTCACAATTATCTAGTTTATAAATATATTTAGATTCTCTTTTTGAGATTAATGGATATTGTTATTCTTCTTAATTTTGATAAGGAAAGATTATGCTTGGATTTTGTAGATATTATTCTAATTTGTTTGCTATTAATAAATCTCGAAAAGAGGATGTAACTTCAAAATTTTCATAGTATTCATTAATAAATTCTGAGAAACAATATTTGGCTTAGAGAGAGGATTCTAATTTATCAAGATTAGTTAAGATGACTTTTTCAACTAGTTGTCTATTTGAATTGCAATGTTTTTTAAGTAATCTGAGCATTAAATAAATGATTTCTGGATCATCATTTTGTTTTAAATGTTTATCAATAAGATCAATAGAACATGTTTATTAAGATTGATTAAGACAATTTAAATACATAATAAGAGACATTCCTTATAAATCTATATTGGAATCAAAGATTAATTCACAGGTTTCTTGCGGTCCTGAAACCATAATCCAATAATAAGCACATGCTAAATCGAATAGATTATTTGATTTTAAGAGTTCTTATGTTTTTTCAAGATTAAGATTGAGTAATTAACCAGTGATAGTCATATATTAATGAGCAATAGAATATTTAACAATAGGTTCTAGAGAGTTAAAACGTTTATGATCCTTTTCTGTCATTTCAACATCATTTAAGAATATATCAATGTGTTATTGATTAATAGGGCCAGGATGAATAGTGGTGATTTTAAGTTCAATGATTTATTTATTTTCTCTAAGTACACATTCTAGATTGATAGGTAATTTGGGTGCAGTGGATCTGATTAAAAATTGCATAAAAAATATATATATATAATGTTTTGTTGCAAAATAAAAAATACAATTCAAAGTTCAAGAAGGAATTATGAATTATTGGAAGAGATAGGAATGGGATCATATGGAAAGGTAAAATTAGCAAAAGATGTAGAGAATAAAAAGAAATATGCAATAAAATTGGTATAAAAATTAGACAATATTAAAAAAAGATTGAGAAGTAAAAGATGGAAGAATTTCATGCAGAGAATAACATATTGAGTGAGATAAGAATATAATCTAAATTAAGTCATCCAAACATAGTAGAATTAATTGAATACTTTGAAGATGATAAATATATATATTTAGTGTAGGAGTATTGTAGTAAAGGAACTCTTCGTTAATAGATTTGTAAGAGAAAGTTATAAGAATTTGAAATTTATCATTACATATATTAATTGAATGAAGCATTAATTTATTTACATAGATAACGAATAGTTCATAGAGATATAAAAGTATTTAATAGGAGAGTATATATTAGTTGGACAATATTTTATTGGATGATAACGACATAATAAAATTGACGGATTTTAATTGGGCAACTAAAATAAATGGATATGCAGCAGAACCAATAAATTGTGGAACTACTCATTATATGCCTCCGGAGATTGTTTTATTACAACCACATAATGAAAAAGTAGATAGTTGGTCTTTAGGAATAATTATATTTGTATATATTCTATATAGATAAATATATAGGAATTAATATTCTAACATCTTCCATTTGAAGGATTAACTTAAGAAGAGTTGCAAAAATAAATAATTTATCATAATCCACTTACAGATTGTAAGTCTATTCCAACTGATTTAATTATGTTACTTAATTCTCTATTAGCCAAGAATCCTATCTATAGATTTAATTGTGAATAAGTTAAATTAAGTCAATGGTTCCAAAGACAACACCACAATTCATTCTTATAACCAGATGAATCACTTAATCTTACTAATATTACTTATAATAAGAACGATAATATTTGATAATTTAATATGATTAATGATTTTACTCAATTAGTTGGATGGCAAGACTATTCACAATCATCACATACCAATCAACTTAAACTTCTATCAGAATCTATGGAGTATCCAACTCCTATTACATCTTTCAAAGACAAAAAGTTATTACCAAATCTTTCATAATAAAGATAAATTACAGAAATTAGGAGTCCCAGAAAAAAATCACTACATTCTACCAGAATATAACATAGTCAAGTTCTCTATTAAATTAAAGATGAAAATCCTCTCAAAAAAAGATTACCCAATCCCAGATATTTTAGAGTCACTCCTTCACAATTCAATTTCACACTTAGTGAAGATAAATTCAATAAAATTGCCAAAGATTCCTCACCAAATAAATAAAAACTCAATAAACTTGCTCCTTTGCTCTAAAAAGTTCATAAAGTGTAAATTAAAAATAAAATTATCACCATAACACAAAAGTCACCTCTATCATAACTACACAAATTGTTAGAAGTCTTAAATGAAAAATGACTTATTAATCGATCACTCTTGATATTTAATAAATTTATATATATTATTGTACTATATGTATGCAAATGTAATTTGAATCAGAATAAAACAAATTGTTTTCTAACATTACCAATGATTTCATTTGGAATCACCTTCAATACATTAAATCTGACTGTCTTTGATAATGGTCTTTTTTAATTATTATTTAAATTATACCTGCATTGTCCACAAACAACTATATCTCCTTCCTTAACTGGTCCAAATGCTGGTGAAATGTGAACTGGTACATTTCTATGTCTTTTTTCATATCTATTATATTTGGCAACATAGTGTAAATAATCTCTTCTAATAATAATTGTTCTGGTCATCTTTGTTGAAATTACTATACCTCTATTCATTATTAAGTTTCACTTACTTTAATATAGCTCCTCTTACACTAACATTTCCAGTAAAAGGACATTTCTTATCAATGTAATGACCCTCTATTGCTTCCTTTGGTACTTTGAAACCAAGACCTACTTCTTTCCAATATCTCACTCCCTTTGATGTTTTCTTAGCTAATAGTTTCTTTGAGTTTTAGAAAATGCCTTCTTATTTTTGAAAAGCTCTTTATGTTTGAACGTCTGCCATAATATAATTTTTTAAAAAAAAGATATAAAAATTTAATACTTTAATGATCAAATTAGAATACAAAATACAAACTAAAGCTTTATTACCTCGTCTCAAATAAAAATCCATTAATGATAATTCTATGTATACAATCTAATTACTACGTAAAACTATCCATCAAATTACTAACATATATTCTGAACCTAAACCCACTGAAATGGCATCTAAAATGCTACCTCCATATAAAATTAGAAGATTAAATCATTCATACACAAAAGACTATTCTCAAAACAACAATAGTTAATTATTCGAATTACATTAAAAGGGATCTACATAAACCATTGCTAATTATTCCATTGATCATAAAAAGAGCTATTCAGATAATTCCAAAATTAAAGTCATTAAATCTCCTAATCTACCCATCAATTCAATCCAAATATTCTAAAAATCAAAAAATAGGTTATAAACCATCGATATAAATGACAGATTTAAAAATCTTAAAAATAGAGCATTATCTTAAAAATATGGAAAAAGAACTAGATCTGGCTCTCAATAAAAATGAATATATATAATAAATACTATTTAAGTTTACTATTTTATATATTTTATTAACAATCTACACTTCTTAGAATATTCTTTTTATCATTAATGAAGATCCTTATAATTAAATTTTGAAATCAATATTATTTTTTAGTCAAGAATTATTATGTAAAACTAATATTTTTAATAAATAAGTTAATTAAGAATCATTA
Organism: Paramecium sonneborni; assembly: GCA_905182985.1. NCBI lineage: Eukaryota > Ciliophora > Oligohymenophorea > Peniculida > Parameciidae > Paramecium > Paramecium sonneborni. Next base: position 195,709 of record CAJJDN010000156.1, on the reverse strand, counting down.
GAGAAAATATAGACATTTATAAAAAATTTCATAAAAAGTCTGAATCAAAATATTGCAATCAGATGGCAACATATAATTAAATAATATTCAGATGAATATTAATAAGCCTAAGCAAACTATCAAAAATAAAGTCAATCAAAAGATCAACCTCTGATGTATCCTAATTTTCAAATGAATTATTAGATTGTTAAGAAGAATAGTATTAAAAATAGAAATAATATGGAAGTTTATGTATATTTTTTCAAATATCAGAGATGAAACAAGAGAATAAACAAATATAATTAATAGTAAAAACATTAACTAGAGATAGTGAAGCCAAATTTTATGATAGCCTAAATGGTTGCACCAAATGATGCAAAAAATATTGTGAAAAGATTTACAAATGTATAATCTTTACAATAGTTTTTACTAAATGTTTAATAGGATATTTTGAAGATATGAAATATAAAGATAATTCAATGATATTAAATTTATCTTAAATAGAAAAATTTAATGATTTTGATTATACTTTCTCTTAAAATAAATAACTTACTGGCGTAATTATTGTTTATTTCCTTTTTTTTTATTCAAATTAAGTTAAGTTTCTAATTAATTTTTATAAATATAATTTTAAAAACCTCTTCTATATTTATTTATTTCATTTTCTAATTTTTCTTGATTCATTTCATAAATAAATTTATTTTATTAATAATTTTCCTAAGACCGTAAGTTGAAGGATTTGTAATTTTATTTTTATTAAATGAAATATGGAAATTACAATTAAATAATCTTTTCTTTATTAAGATTTGTTATGAAAAAATCAAATAATTTAGTTAAATTATAAAATAAAAATACTTAATTTATATAATGAAGAGAATTAAGGATAAAATAAATTGAATAGGCTGTTTTACATTAAGATTATGTTCTTTAAAAGTCCTAAATATTTTGAACATTTAAAATTCAATTATAAATAATTTCATATATATTGATAATCGTTTGATTGTATTTATATATTAAATATTTATGGGAAATAAGCTTTGTTATTAAAATGGAGAGAGCTCTTCATAGTTTCCTTAATTGTTATTAAAATAAGAAATTGAAGACTGTGAAATAGCTTTAACAGCCGGTCCAGTTGAATATGAAAATGTGGAATGTTTAGTTATTCCTACTGATTCTGGATACGCAAATCTAAAGTAAAGTGATAGGCCAAATTTTAAATAAATAAACCATAAATGTATTTTTGTAGCTGGTAGTAAAAGTATGTAATTGATAAAAATATATAAGAACAAAAAAGTAAAATTTTGGCAGTGGTCATAGATAAGAATTATTCATCGAAAAATGATGATGAAGATGATGAAAAACAGACTATTTATGCAACAATTTAAGAAGCTCTTAAATTGGTAAGAGATTCAGATCTATTTTTAGGCAGAATAAAAGTAAATAAGATCTGTTGGATTTCCAGTATTTGAATCTAAAGATCATACTACTTCAGCCACAATAATGTTAATGGCTATTAAACTATGTCTTACAGAACAAAGGATAAAATCTTTAAAACGAGTAGTAATAACACTTGATGTATCAATTTTGAATAATATATAAGCATATTGAGTAAGTAAGTAGTTTTAAATGGGTATTTCAACAAGTGTTTAAAGGAAATTAAAAAATTAGATACTCAAGAACATATTCAAGTTCAATCAATACCTAAATAGATTCGATTTCTATTGATAATCTATAGGCAAAGATTAAATGTAATACACAAGAAGAGACTCTTTGAATAATCCTAATTCATAAGTAACAAATTGATTTATAATGTTTAATAATTGTTAATAATATTATTCTAAACAAAATGGACAACATATTTATTTTCTTTAGTAATAAAATAAACTGTTCTAAATTTATTTTATATAATCTAATGTGATGATTAAAATAAATATAGCTAATAGAAATTATGTAAACTCAGATTTCTATAGGTTTATTGATTTCTGGCATTTCCAATATTGAACTTTGATTCACTTAGCTGTTTATTGATTAATACTCATACTTCTCTTAGAAGTAAATCCATATAAGAAAGGCAATCAATATTAACAACAATAAAATGAAGATTGTTGTAGTATCAAAAATCGATTGATCTTATTCAGGTGGAGTTTCCATTTCATTATTTTACCAATTTTTATCAAGAAATGATATGAATGATTCTTTTGTTCTATTTCCACTATAATGATGAAGATTTCCTCCTTCAGAAATTAAAATCATAGTTGGTACTGCATTAATTGAAAATAATTTGCATAATTCTTTTTCAACCTCGCTTGAATTAATTTTAATAGTACCAATTTACAGCCCCAATTTTACCTTATGTTTAATTAAAATCAGCAAAACTCTCCCATACTGGTAAAACCTTTTAACAATGTGGACATGATGGTCTATAAAATAATATAAACCATGAATGATTGTCTCGACCTTATAATTTAATTATTTTACACATACCTATGTTGAATTATTAAAATTCAGTATTATTTAGTTATTTCACTTTTGAATCTTCAGAAAATGTATGCTTTGAATAAACATACACAATTAGTAAAATTAATTTATACATTTTAATAATAAATTAATCATAATCTCTTTATACCTTTACCTTTTTATTTAAGTTTTAGAATATATAAGTCTTCTATCTATTAAAAAAAATTATGAGAATAATTATGAATTACTCCTGCTAGATCTAATATAAATTATGCTAACATAACTTAATTTTGATAGATTATTCTTTGTTCTTGTGCTTAAGTTTTAGATAATACAAACATTATTGTTTTACTAATATGTTTATGTTCATCAGATAATTAGGAATCTTAACGATGTGTTACAAAAGGTTTTGTACCTATGTTTCTTTATGATTCTAAAACAACAAATTTTTAATCTGGAGATATTTCTTCTTGTGCTATCTATAAATTTATATCATTTACTTCTTTTTAATTTTATAGAATTAATGTCATATCCAAATTCATCATTTGTAATTTAATAGAGAATACAACTACTATTTACATCTACTGATGAGATATCCATTTCAAAATTTTTAGCCAATTTACTTAAACTTAATTTAAATTCTTCAACTGTTGTTTTACTTTCATACGTATCTTGATCAATGAAACTTCTTAAATTATCACAAATCTAAAGATTACTAGTTGTAAATAAAGTATCAGAATAATCCCAAGGACCTTAATGTAATCTATTGAAACATATTTCTGTATCCTCTATACTAATTAAATACCATCTATTATTAATTTGATGAAGCAATTTAAAGAAAGAACTTTCTGGTAACAATTAATATGTAAAATAGTTTTCAATCAGATAGAGTATTTAAAAGTAATATTTGATATTTGGTTTTGGAAATTTTAGAATTCCCATTAAAGAAAATAATATTTTACTTTCTATTTTAAATTTACTTTAAAACTTTAATTCTTAGATTCTTTCAAATTTCTCTCTATAAGATGTTTTAAAAAACTCATCCTCTTACTTTTTTATGTATACCTCAGAAGCATCTCTAAGAACTGCATTTTATATCAATAATTGATGATTTGAAATGTTAATATATTTTTTATGGAACAATTCATCCTTCTTTATTTCATTTCTTAAATGATTCATATATTCAGTTGTTACATGCTATACATCAAAACCCTCCTTATTTTATTTTTATTCTAAGAAGATTTGATAATCTTTAAAATGCTATTTATATAAAGAACCAACATCAAATGGTTTATATTCTGGAGCTTTAATTCTTATTATTGTTTTGGAATGAGCAATTGATACAATTCTTACTTATGAATTCTCTCTTGTTTATATATTATTTTCATTAAAAGTATCTTATTACATTTGTTCTGATATAGTTCTAAAAGCTGGATTGCCTTCTTTTAAATCTCGATTTTCATTTGATTAAAATTAAATTACATCTGGATTATCATCGTTCAAAATTCTTGTTTTCTTTTTTAATTAAGTAACCCCAGAAATTCCAGTTATTTTCGTATCTAATTAAACATCATTTGAAATTTCTACTTAATCATCTTATTATTCATCCTCCTATCTAATAGACAACGATACAATAGTAAATACTTCCCAAACAAGTCCACTAATTAATGCTAATAAAAATATAGATAAAAATTCAAAAGATCCAATAAAAATCATGGCTGAAAACATATTCCCAGTATCATAAGTTAATTCAAATACAACTTAATTCCATTCAGCAGCAATGAAAAATTAAAGCATCATCAAATAAGCTCCACTAAATGATTTAAAATCAGCATATTTACAATCTCCCCAAGAATATTGTAATTCATTTGGATCACATTTAGAATTGGCATATGGATTATCAGGAATTGTTTCTACATTGCCATATATATAAATGCCAATAGTAGCATAAATAAAGAAAACCATCTAAACAGGCATCATCAATCTAATTATTATAGGAATACAGAATAATATTTTATATAATAATCTTCTCACAACATCTAAAAATTCTACTCCTTTAAGCAGAAAACTTATAATTTTAACTGATCTAAATGCTCTAAATAAACGGAAAACTTTCTATATTTTAGCTAACCTCAATATTCTATTTGCCTTAATAGATTGTACTATGTTTCCACTAACGACATTAAATAAAACATAATCAAAGATCAATTAAAGAATAACTAATGAAATATCAAAAACATTCCATCCTTCTTTAAAATAATCTCTAATTCCAATTGCAACAATCTTTACCATACATTCTAAAGAATATAATACCAAAAATATTGTGTCTAATTAATTAAATATTTCTAAGATATTAATATCTTCAATAAAAAAAGCAGTAATAATTAGTATACAATTTGTAACTGTCACAACCAACATAACTGTTCCAAAAAGACTTCCTTCTATAAATTTCAATAGACCTTTTTGATTTAAATATGCTCTTATTTTTTCCCAACATTCTAAAGGTTTGGCTTCAGGTAGATTAAATCTGGTACCATCCTATAGCACTTTTAATAATTAGTAAAATTCATCAAATTAAACTTTATCACTAATTATTATTGTTGTTTTACTTGAAATCTTTATCAATTTCTCCAAATAATTATTAAAGTTTATGTTCTGAAAGTTAATTTCTATAAAATCCTCTAATAAAATCTTTAAACTATGTTTCAGCTAAAAATCCTTAATCTTCAAAATCTAAAGAAATAAAACTTGCCATCATAGCTGATTTCTATTTTATAATATCACTAATTGCAATTTCCATTCTATGATTTCTAAATCCTTCATAAACTACTGCTAATGGAATAGGTGCAAATAGAAATATAAATAACAATAAATAAATTATAAAGAATAAAGCATAATATGTTCCTTCCATCATAGGTGGTATTAAAATATCAGGATAAAAATCGAGAGTTGCTGTCATTAATAACATAGAAAAAAACTTTAAAAAATTACCATAATCTTAAGTTGTTTTATCAACATGCTCTAATTCTCCTATTAAATTTACCCCTATAAAAGAGAATATTGAAATTACGAATAAATACAATACTATTAATAAAAGTAAATCTCGACTTGCTTTCATTATCCCTTTTAAAGTCCTTCTTAAATCTTTTGAATATAAAGGCATCAAAAAAGCTCTCAAAATTTAACTAAATCTTATTATACTAGGATCACCAAGATGTATAAAAAAATCAAGTAAACACATTGAAAAAAAAAAGATTTTAAGTTATCTCTTTAAATTAAATTTGAATCCTTAGCTTCCTCTCTTCTTGTATTTCAACAAAATTAATGTTATTATAGTGTCTAAACCAAAAAATGATAAAATGAATCCTTCTAATCCATCTGTTGCTGTTGATTCAAAGAAGGTCATCAATTAATACAATAAAGTTAATACAAATTGGAATTAAATCCAAAAGTATTAATTTTCAACTATCCATAATATTTTTAGAAATTTCTTATCAGTTTCATCAATATCATTACGTATGGTTCTTAAATAATAAGCATCGTAAATATGTCTTTCCGCTTTAACAATCCTTTATTTAAATGTAAGAGTTTTCACAGTCCTTTATATTTCCTCTGCCAAAATATCATTTTTTTCTATTAGATTATCTGGAATATCAGTAATTGTGATTGAAGAACGATAAAGAGAAGCTTAAGAAGATTTTCTTTTCTCTTTTTTCATAATGAAATAAAATATAATTTAATATTTTAATTAAGTCATGCATTCATCTTGCTTCATTTTCATACCACCATTGCTTTTTATTATTTTTTATTTAATAACTCTTTGAAGAAATTCTCATTATCATTTCAGATCCCAAAAGTCTTGGTTTTAATTATTTGTGTTGAAACTACTTGTTTAATGCTATCTATTCTTTTAATTCATATTTATTATGAGAGAATGATTTAGAAAATTTTCTCCTACATTAAAATAATTGTTGATATCTTCAAAATAAAAAATCCATTTTTCTTCTATTTTTTTTTACTTATAAATACTAAAACCATAATATTAATAATTGAATTTCAAAATATAGGATAATCAACATCTTTTTTAAATTAATTAAATAAAAACTTAAATATAAATCATAACTCTTCTTTACTTTCATTTTAAATTGCCAATAATTAAATTCTGCATCATAACTGGATTGTAAATTTATTTAATCTATTAATTATTTTGATTTTAATTTGTAAAAAAAAATTTTTAGTTTAATAAATATATAATTTTTTATAAATTCAATTATGTTCCTTAAAATATCACTTTTCATTATTATACTTAAGTTTTCAAAAGCTATAAACTGTAATGAATTAAAGATCTAATAAAATGAATACTTTTAATCAGCTAGAAAAGAATCTCTAATTATTCAGACTAATGAAGCTGATATTTCAAAAATTCATAGCATTGGATATGACATTTTATCATTATAAAACTCTATGTAATATATATTGAATGGAACTCTAATTTCTAGTTTATTATTACAATCCTTTTAATACTAATATGAAAAATAAATATGTAATCTTATTGTTTAAGAAAATATGTATTTTATATAATGTATCAATGGGTTAACATTTAATGAGGATTAAAAAATTTTAATCTATTCAGATAAAATATCTATTTTAACTTAATTTAATGACGTCTGTGAATAGATATTTTACAATAATAAATTTACTTTTACAATAATTTGTTATTCCTAAGATTATTTTAAATTATTATTCTTAGATTTAAAGGAAAAAACTCAATTAAATTCGTATTATAATCATTAGAAAGATCATGAACCCAAATATTGTACCAAAATCACAATATAAAATGAACCTTTTTCTTATATAATAGGTTTTGTTAATTGTTCAGATTGGGTTATTTATAGATCATACAACTCTGAAATCACTCTTATTTTAAATCAAAGCATTTTAAGAGCTAACTAAACCTTTAATGATTTAATAAATTTGGTGAATTTATAAAAATGTTAACAATCAATATATGCTCTTTTTGATAATGCGTACATTTTGATAAAGGATTTTGAAATTTTAGATTTAATCTTTATAAAGTTGATAAAGAAAATATAATTAAGTTAATTAGTATTTGATAATGCATGTAAGATTAACATTTTTATAGGATAGGATGAATCAATCATACCATTTTAATATAATCATTAAGATTAAACTCTATCATTTAGTAAATTAAAATATCCTCTAAAGGTTCATTAGATTAATTCTTTTACAATATTCTAATTTGACTAAAATATATAATTATTCATAAATTTGAAATTCATTTAATATTATGATATTTCAGGCTTAATATTATTTTCAAGTGAAATTAACTTTATGATTACAATAGATCCAATTCTTAAATTAATTAATTTATTTAAAGTAAAATCTCTATCTAAATATGTTATACCAAAATATTAATATATATATGAATATTCTAAGAAAAGTTTTTATTGCTGTTAATTATAAAACATAGGCTGCTACAAGATAATTTAAAGAAATTCTTCCAGTTAATTTTTAGAAACTAAATTTTCGTTTTGGGAAAATAAATTTTTTGAATGTTCTCCATAAATAAAACTGCACATTAGTTATTATGAATTAATTGTAGGAATACCAATTTATCTTGAAGTTCCAAGAGAATACTAAAATATTTTAAGTATTGATTCAATAAAAAAAAATTTTTCTGAGATATGTTTATATCAGAAAAAAATTTTAAACGATTCAGTTCTTCTGCTTTATGATGATCTTAATGGACTTTCTATATTTTCAAATTAGAATTACATCTAATTTTATAATTGCATATCGAGAACATTACTTCATTAAGAAAAAATTTAAGATAAGTCTGTTTATGTTTTCTAGAATCAACTGATAATTGTAGATAAAGGAAAAACAAAAGTAAATATAATTAATGTCAATAATACTTAATGGACTAAATAAAATTTAAACTTTGATTCTGAAATTCTAGATGTTTACTAAGCGTAAGAGACTATGATTATAAACTTAAAAGAAAAAGCAGTTTTAATATTTTATGTTTCTATACATAATGAAAAACAATACTTAAATGTAACCTTAAATAAAGATATATTACTTTATTATTTTGATAATTTTTTCATAAAAATTTACTAATATTAGGGTTATATATTGGTTTAAAATTTAAAAGAAGTCATTAAAATTAATTTTCTTGATAATCTAATTCTGTACATAAATTAAGCATTAACTTTTATAGTGTTATAATTGAATGTTCAATTCTTATCGATAAATTAAACATAAAACAGATTGAAGATCTTTGCATTAGAAAAGAATGAATTAGTTTATCTATAAGACCTTGATCTCTTTGATTATTCTATATACAAGCCACTAAAATACAAAGCAATATTATCAGATTTCTTAATAGTAGCACAAAGATATAATAAATTATATCTACTCATCTATTCGTAAAAATTAAATCATTATAAAATTAAACAAATTATTTAAATAAGTCAACCTAACTTTTTAATTGATAATAATCAAATATATTATTTTGATGAAAATAACATACTAACATATTAAGATAAAAAATAAATTACTATTACTTACTAACTTTAAGACTTTAATAAAATTGTTTAATAAAGAGAATTTCATTTAAATTTAATTTCCCAATTTAATAGAACTTAATAAAATAAATTTAATATCTAAATTAAAATATAAAATTAGTGCAATAAAGTTTATTCAAAATCAAATCTATCTATTTATCAATACTCAGATGAAAAAAATAGCTTAACTTTATCGAATTATTTTTCAGGACCTATTGAAATTGTTTTTTTAAATGATGAATGTCTTTTTAATCTAAGTGGTCCGTTTTAATTTAGAAGTCGTATATATTCCTGTGATTAAAACAATGATTAAATTTGTCTCTAAACAAATACGTTAGCTAACATAAATGTTTTGATAAAGTTTAAACTATTATATTATTTCATTAAAATCAGAGAGAATAATGGTGTACCAAACAAACCTAAACTTTTTCTTATTTAAAGAAATAAATTTTTGATGTAATTAACAAACGGAGACCTTTTAATTATTCAACAGTTTTCAGATCAAACTGTAGGTTAAATTTTAAAATATGATTTTCTTTCTGATTAATTCATTCAATTTTAAACTTTTTCTTTTCCTTTGAAAAATGAGATTATTAGTGAAATAAATATTGTTGCTAATATTCTTTTAACACAAACAAGCTTATAATTTTATATTTTTTGCATAAATGAAGACTTTATCAGATAGATTTATTAAAGCAAAATAAAAATTAATGTAGCATTTATTTAAAACACTTTAGAAGAATATCTTATATAAAGTGAAGATACAGAATTTTTTATAATGAAACATTGTTATTTAAACTAAAATGAAATATCCTTTATAAACACCTATCATTTATCAAAAGCGAAAATACTACAATCATTTTAAGAATTAACTTCAATCTATTTTAATGTAGAATTGCAAAATAATTTACAAATTAAAATAAATAACTCTGCTAAAAACAACATTTATATAACAATAAATTGTATATTTAGTTATCAAAATTTTCTTTTTTATGTCAAAGTTTAATTAAATACTGTATAAACCACTTATGAATTAAATATTTAAAAAATTCTTAGACATTATGAGCGCATAGAGAATTTTTTCCATATTAATGAATATTTAGCTATAATTAGTAATTATTAAAATCAATATATATATGATTTAAAGCAAGAATAATATTTTTATGATCCCATTTATTAAATGGTTACTAACCAAATTATTCTCTAAGATTATAATAATACACATTTTTTTTTATTTAATTTGACAGAGAATAAGGCATATATAGTTGAAATTGGGTATGAAATTAATATTTAAAGTAAAAAAAAATCTTAGGACTGTTTATTGATTGCAAGAAATGAAATATCCCAAGCTGAGATTAATGTATTCATTTAATAAGAGGAACTTAGCTTTAAATAATAATATGATAGAGGTATCATAATATTATTAATAATTATAATAACCATAACTATTTTATTAATTTTTATATTTAGAAGGAATAAATTAAAGTAACATAAATTACAATCATTTAAACTAAACATATCAATGGATCAATCTAGATAATGATTATTTGATAACAAAATATGTATTTATATTTATTGATAAAAATATTCCGAATCAAATTGTTATTAAAAATTTTAAGTTTTCTCTATTAATCTTTAAATAGAAATTTTAATAAACAGCATCTATATTTGATATATAATTTTCAATTTATATTCTTTGTTTATTAATTTAACAAATAATAGAAAAATGTTGTTGCTTATTGCCAAATTTAATTTTTATCTGAATTCTAATAACTTGAAATGACATTTTAATTCATTAAATTTCCTTTTTTCTGTAAGTATGAGACTAAAATAATTTGGATAATTAATTAGATTTTCATTACTCATTATCAAATAAAAAATTTTTTAAATCCTTTTTTTAAAATGAAAATTAGAAATTTTTTTTTTCCACTACTTATTTTGGATTTCTAATTTTGCAATAATCTTGTATAATTACAAAAAACTTGCTTGATATTCAAATAGGGAATGAATAAGAATTGATAAAATATAATGATAAATAATAGTAAAATTATTTAAATATCATTTTCTAATTACAAGCATATTCTTTAGTTAAAATTAAATATTAATTTTTGAAAAGATAATTAAGATATTTACATAGCCAAAATAATTAAAGTATTTAAGAATTTTTTAATATTAAAAATTGCATAAAATTGAAATATATTGATCAAAGATTAAAATAATTATTAAAAAAATGTAGAATAATCTCAGAAATAGAAAAATATTCAATATTTTTAATTCTTAAAGTCTTAAAAATAATGACTCTTTTGGTAATAATATTGTTAATAACCTGAAAAAAGTAAAAGAATAATAAAATTTCATTTGTTTAAAAATACTAAATATTATTGCCAGAGCATAGATTTTATTTCCAGAAGAAAATATAAGGCATTGATTTCTAACAATATGATCTAATTATATATAAATCCTAATCTATATCTATCTGTAAAAAAAAAATAATATAGTTTTTAATAAATGAAAAGAAATTATGAGTTTACTGTTATATATTTAACAAATTAAAAAATAAACATTTTTAATATAAAAAGTATGAAAAGTTGAATAAGGTTAAAATATCTTAAATAACAAGAAATATTATATGAATAGTAATATTGGTTAATTCACATATTAATTAAATAAATAATTATATATATGCAAGAGATTCTTGATTAGTTTCTAGAACTATTGAAATAGACAGATGAAGGAATCAAGAATAAAATTAGAGCTCAAAGTGAGATTAATGTTGATTTTCAAGTTTCCAACCCTAAGTGGGATGATGCTTCTGTCAAATTGTTAAAGTTGCTAATTTAGACTTATTGTATTGATTAATAGATTAGTCACTATTAAGTCACTGACAATGTTTGGAGTCTTATCTCTTAATTAGTGAAAAAATCTATAATTGATTGCAAATTATAATTCGGAAAGAGGAAAAAATTAAAAGTATTCTAATATTAATGGTCAAAAAAAGAGGATGAAGCTTTAAAAGAGATTTGTTTTTCTTAGTAAGCTTAAAATAAACCATACAAATGGAGTGATATAGCAAAAGAATTAGCATAAAAACTAAATTAATAAAATGTGAAAATGATGAAAATGGTTAGAGACAGATGGTTAAATAGATTAAATCCAAATATTCAAAAAGGTCCTTGGGAAAAAAATGAAGAATATGAATTATGTAAACAGCTATTAAAGCATGGAAAGAATTGGATGAGTATAGCAATAGAGATGAAAAATTAAAGAACAGAAAGTTCAATAAAGAATAGGTATTTTAATATACTGAAAAAATTGGAGAAATAGGAAGTTCCAATATTAAGTAAAGCAGAAATAAATAGAGAGTTGGGAAAATTATAGTTAAATTAAATTGAAAAATTAGAATAATTTGGATAATAGGAAATTAGTTTCCTTTTATATTAATTAAGTAGTTTGGAACCAAAAATAGTAAAAAATAAATAAGAATATGAGTCTGAAAATAAGGTTCAAAAAAAGAATAATGGAAATAATTAGAATAATTGTTCTAAAAAGTTATTAAAAGCAGCTGAAAAAGATTAGAAATTGCATGCAAATAATATCGTTAAAAAAGTTCTTTAAAAATATCAGCAAGATGAAAATCTAGATTATAATAAAATGAAAGATCATTATTAAGATATGGTAGCTTAAAAAGGAGATACTGTAGAATTAGATGAAGAACCTATCAGTGATTCTGATAACCTTTCAGAAGTATAATTTGCTGTGATGGGAAAAGATTCATCTAATTTGCGCTTATTTCCTAAATCTTAACTAAAAGCTGTAATCGAACTAATGAAACAAAAAAAAGAACAGAAAAAGGAAGTGTAATAATCTTTAAATAAGATTTAAGCTCTTCCACCTCCTCTTCCAAAATTAGATTAAAAATTACCATAAACATAATAGTAATAATAATCTTCATAATAACAGCATCAACAGAATCCTCAATAGATTTCACAAACTCCATAAGCTTAAATTCCTGTTTAAATGCCTATAGTCTAACCAATAATGCAACCTGTTGCTATGCCAACACCAATAATACCAATATAACATTAACCATAATCTTAAACATTGTAGCTTTAGTAATAATAATAATAATAATAATAATAATAATAATAATAATAGTAATAATAATAATAATAATAATAATAGTAATAATAATAATAATAATAATAATAATAATAATAATAATAGTAATATTATTAATTAGTTTATCCTTCAAATTTTATGTATCCTTAAGTTTAGATGGCTCCAATGGCTCAAATACCAATATTGCCAGGATAAATGATGGGTTAAATTCCAGGATAAATGGTAGGTCAAATTCCAGGATAAATGGTTGGCCAGATTCCTGGATAGATTGTTAGTTAGATTCCAGGATAAATGGTTGGTTAACTTCCAGGTTAAATGATTAGTCAAATTCCAGGATAAATGGGTTAAATGGTAGGTTAAATTCCAACTTAGGTAGTTTCTACTATCCCAGGATAAATCCCATAAATTATTTCTTCTCTACCACCTCAAATGATGTAATAAATTTAAGGTTAAATTCCATAAATGGTTTAACCTGGATAAATGGCTGCTGTACAAAATGGATAAATATAAATGCCTCAAATTTAATCTATTCCTTAAATTGCTTAAATGCCTTTATAATCACTTCCTCTGGCAGCTACTTAACCTGTAGGAATGCAATAACAATTTATCCCAGTCTTGTATTCATTATTTTAAACTATTTAGATATGCTCCTTAACCAGTATATTAATAATCTTAGCAATAATAAGGACAATAAAATTAGCAATAAAAAAATAACCAATAATAGTAGCAAGTCCCAATAATGAATTATTAAATTCCTATGATGCCTTAATATGGAGATTAGTATTTCCAATTTATGAATATGAATTAAAATAACTAGCTAAAATAACCTAAATTCTCATAAGTTAAATAGGAAATGGAAGAACAATAATAAAATCGTAAATGAATTAAATTAATAAATTTATTTTAATCAAACCTATTCTAATTTAAACCAACATTATTATTAAATATCCTCAACTTTTATTTTCTCTTTATCTTTTAACTTCTCTTTAAATTTTCAAAAACATCTAATCCAATACATATTTTATTTTTATATATTTTAAAATCTGTTTTCCATCAAACTTTATACTTATTTTAGAGAATTTCTAAAATAATTTATTTAGAAAACCAAGAATATCTTCTTTTTTTAAAAGATTTATTTAATTAAATATAATTTTGATCTCTTTTAAAAATAAAATAAAATACATTTATTAATTTAAAAATATCCCAATAAATCTAATCAAGTTTTTTCTCTATTATTACATCTAATGATATTATGGCAGATTTTAACATAGAAGATTTCAAAAAGCTGCTCTAACAAATGTCTTTCAATTTCTTGATAGAAGTATCAATCTTCTTTAGTTCAATATCAAAAATGTAATAATATGGTGATCCATTATAGATTATGCTGTATATGGGGATAATTATATAAATTTAAAAATCTTAGAAGATATGGGGGTAGTAATCTAAATATTGTGTTTCAAATGATTTTAAAAATATATAATGATTCTTCTTATGAAATATTCCCAATTAAATTAGATTTAAAAGTTTCCCCTTTTAATAATTTGTATATGCAATTATTGATCATAATATTTATTAATCAATTTTTATTTGATGAAGAATATTAATGAATCCCTAAAAATTTTTCTCTATATTGAGTGACTTCAATATATTCTTCTGCATATGTGAATAAATTTCTTAGCGCACGTTTAATAATCTTACTGTCATTCCTAGTTTGATAAAATATTATTTAGAGGAAATCCTCAAATAAACTTTTTGGCAGATATAAAAATGATTTCATATTTAAATTAATTGAGAAATGCCTAAAAACATCTTAAAAATATAAAAGATTGGTCAGATATTAGTAAATCAGTATAGAAGCATATCCATAAATATTTAAGCTATGTTTTATCTCTGAGATAATTTTTTAAAAAAAACTATTTAGATCAAAAAATATTGAAGTTAATTCTTTTAAATGAGGAATTCACAGATATTTTCATATAAGGTTTCTTGATTTGCTTCTTCTAAAAAGAAGATTGTTTATCATACTAAGTTAGTTTTACTATTAAATCATAATTGATAGCATAAAGACAATTAAATAAAAAACGATATGAAATAGCATTAATTTATTTAATTTTTGGATATAATATCTTGTATGTTTGATGTTATTTAAAATTTGTTTCTATTGAACCAATTCTTAGATTTGTTCTTTCATTAAAAACGAGAATATTAATTTGTGATTTTTAATAAATAAATTAAAAAATAGAAGAATTAACAAATGCTCTACGCAACAAATAGTATGTATTACAGATAATTCCTTACCACCACAGGAAAGTAATTAAAATTTTCATATTTAAAATTAGGAAATCAAAAGCACAATATCAACCATAGTAATAGCAAACAATTGCAAAGGGATAAAACTCTGAGCATCCAGCTGCTTAAAGTGCATGATTTATCTATTCAAAATATATTACACATATTTTAAATGCAAATTATTTATTTGAGTATATTTTTTAACTAAGATGAGTATTTTTGGGTATTTTCTCCACAATTAGATTATAATAAATTTATTGATTAAAGTCCGAGTCATCAAATATTTATCATAATAGTCTATTTATTATTTATATGTAATAAAACTAGAATTTTGATAAAATTCCATAATTATCAATAAATCTTTAGATTCTTAATTAGTCTCTAAGTTATAATGAATTTAAATAATATAAAATTTGAACACTTAAGATGAAGTGTTAAGACAATAAACCTGCTTCATAATCATATTAATTTCTTGATAAATTAGGTGAAGGGTATATATAATCTTTTAAGCTTAAGTTCTTTTGGATTTATATGGAAGGTGAAGCAAATATCCACTGGTTAGATATATGCATGTAAATTAGTAAAGAACACCATGAATAAAGAGAGGATACTTCTTTAAAGAGAAATAAAGATTTTGTAATTGTTAAAAGGAAAAAAGGGTAATGATTAATTTGCTAAATGAAGGATTTACCCAATTAATAACTTCTGGCTAAGATCATAGAAATACATATTTTATAATGAATTTACTAGGAGAAAACTTAGAATAAATTAGAATGAAATGTGGCAATTTTGATAATACAACTATTTTAAATACAGGATAATAGATGGTTTAATTATTAAAAGACTTACATCTTTCAAATATTATACATAGAGATATAAAACCTGAGAACTTTATGGTTTTTTAGGATAAACTCTATCTTATTGATTTTGGATTATCAAAACTGTATATATAAGATGGAAAACATATAGAATTTAAAGAAAACAAAGGTCTGATTGGAACTGCTAGATATGCTTCAATTAATTCTTTAAAAGGAAATGAATAGTCAAGAAGAGATGATTTAGAATCAGTAGGTTATTTATTAATTTATTTATATTTGGGCACTTTACCATGGAATAATATTGTGGCTGAAGATAAGACTGTTAAGTATTATAAAATATAAAGAATGAAAGAAGCATTTAAACCAGAATCTTATATTAATCTCCCTCCTGAAATATCAAAATATTTAGAATATGTTAAAAGATTGAAATTTGACTAATAACCAGATTATGATTTTATGTTCAGATTATTTAAAAAAGGAGAAGATTTAACTGGAACTCCAAAATTGTAGATCTAGTAAAATCATATGTCAATCAAAACTAATTTAATACATTTAAAGAACATAGATAGAACTTAATGTTAGACTACTCGTAAATTATTTAATTAAAATGAAAATACTAGTCGTAGAATCACTTTTGAAGATCTAAGTTCTGCTGGAGCAGATATTATTGAAGAATTAGATAATAATGAAAGAATCTAATTATAAAATCTATCTGTAGGTATTAAATAACCAAACTCTTTTAATCAATTCAACAAATTTAGAATGGGATCAGAATAAATATTTGAAATTCAAAATAAATTATAATTTCAGGCACCTTTTTCATTAAAATAATTATAATGACAATATTTTATTTTTTATTGATTATATAAAATAATAATTTATTGACCTTCATACATCTATTCCATGTTTTCATTCGAAAATTTAACTCTTAATAATACATATGAGATTAAAATCTCTTAACCAAAAATCAATTATATATAATTGTTCTATTTAGATTCAAAATAGGAAATAGAAATTAAATTAAGAAATGCTAATATCTTTTATCCATGTAAAAATATTAAGACTAATTAAAATATTTTTGCTTAATAAATACATTTATCATTAAGCAATAATGATCATGAAATAGCTGTTCTAGAATTACTTTGTATGAAACCTCACACTAATATTATTCACATTTTCGAAATTATAAAAAAGGACAATTATTTTTTTGTGTTACAAGAAGAAATCACTTAAAATTTAGAAGAGTTTTTAAAAACTAAATAAAATTTTACTGTCTAAATGAAGGAAAATTTCTTTGGTTAATTAGTATAGGGATTTAAATATTTAAAATCTAAAAAAATCATTTTGAGAGATTTGCAACCAAAGCATATAGCTGTGAAAACTATAAGAGATAATGAATATATTCTTCAAGTTGGTGAATATAATTTCTAATATTATAGATTTATGACTTCAGATCCGCTGAAATATCAGAAAGTGGAAGAATCAGTACATTAAACGGAATGTCTGATTTTGCTGCTCCAGAAACATTAAAAAAATCTTAGAAAATCTAAAGTTCCTGTTGTATTTATACGGTATGATGAATTATAATTATGATAGTTAGGAATGTTATTGTATTATATTTGCAATTAAGGCTAGAAACCATTTTAAGCAAATTCTATTAAGGAATTGATTTAGCAGTAGGAAGAATTTCTTAGGAAAACTTTAAATGTTCAAGATAACTTTACAGATGATTTTAAATTAAGAGAATATTATCAATAAATGCTTATTTATAAAGCAGAAATGAGAAATTAGTCTGTCTTTGAATTAAATGAATAATAATAAGAGTATTTTCTTTTAGATAACACTTATTTTATAAAAAAAACTGCTCAAATAGGAAATGGACAATTGGATTTTATTGTTGAAGCATTTAATATTGAAACTAAAGAAGAATTAGTCTGTAAAATGATTGCAAAAAATTATCTTCAAGATGAAATCTCTAGAGAAATATAAATATTTAAGCAACTTGAAGGGCATCAAAATTAAAATATTGTTTAATTAAAAAAAGTGACTGAAGATTCAGATTGGAATTTTATAATTTTAGAAAAGTGTTCAATGAATATTGAATAATTGTTAAATGCTTATCCAAATGGCTTTACCGATTTCCAAATTATTGATTTTTTATAATAAATAATCACAGGTTATTGTTATCTAAAAGATCAGAACATCCTTCATAGAGATTTAAAACCATAAAATATTATGATTAAAATTGATAAAAATAATTATAATATTTACAAAGTTATGTATTTATTCAATATTAGATAATTGATTTTGGAGCAGGAAAAATAATCACTAGTTAAGATTTAGGTAATTCTATTGTAGGAACTCCTTTATTTACAGCTCCAGAAGTATTAGAATAAAAATAAAGCCATAACTAATAATGTGATATATTTTCTGTAAGAATAATATTTATGTAAAGATTGGAGCAACGATATTTTACATGATTTTTAAAAGATATTATACAGAATAAATTAACTTAAATGATATTATAAAAGAACAATAAAAATTTGACACTCAACCTTTTAAATGTCCAAAATCTAATAGGGTAAATTGTCTATATAATTAAGAATCCTGATATTATTTCGTTAATTGAAAAAATGATAGTTTACAATCCATAAAAAAGAATCAATTGGGAATAATTGAAAAATTATGTAGTGTAGAAAAATTATTAAGACTTTCTTAATCATATTTACAAATTATTTATATTTGCTCTTGATTGTGAAGAATCACTTTTTGAATTATAGGAAAAGAGAAAAGATAATTTAAAAATTGTTGGTATAATATAGGCTTATAGAAAGATCATTTTAACACTTGCATTTAAAACCTAATAACAATTAGAATAATCTATGAATCAAGGGTTTATCAAAATTAAGGAAATTCAATATAAAATAGATAAATAGTTTAAATTTTAAGAATGGTTGACCAAAAATAAATGGGATGATTAAAAATAGCGAATGCAACTAAATCAAGATAAATTAGAAAGTGAAAAATTTCATATTTATGGTGTAGCTTAAGAAATTATTAATAATATGAATATAAAAGAAAATGAAATTACCTTAAATTTTATGCATGTGCATATTTTTTATCTTAATTTATGTGAAGTTTTGTAAAATACTATTTTTAGTATTTGCGATTCAATTAAACTTAAATTTTACCTTGTGAAAATGAAAAATGTGTTTAAAGATTTTATTCATTATTATCCTTTAGGAAAAGGTTGCTAATATATATTATAAGTTAATATTTCAGAAGAATATATGAAAGAATATTTAATTTAAAATTTATGATATATTTAAAACAATCAAAATTTAACAAATAATATTTGAGAAAGTTTTGGCTAAAAATTTTGAATTAATATTAAATCTAATTATGCTATAAGTTTTAAAATAATTATATAATTAATTTATCATACAATAGTAAAAAACAATAGAAAATATTCATATTTATAAGAAATAACTTATTTATTCTTTTTAGATTCAGCTAATTAAAATAATTATATAAACTCTAAATAATTAATAATAAAAGTCATATTTTGATTAATTATTAAATTTATGAGTACATATATAATTATTTTTGTATATGATGATATAAATTATTAATTTCTATGATAATTTTAATAAAAATTATTTATTAATTAGTCTAATGTCAATAACTCCATTAAATAGAATAATGAGCTAGTTATTATCTTCTCTTTTAGAAAAATAAGAACAATGCTTTGAATAAAATATATTTGGATTGTATAATTACATTTCTGATCCAGAATTTGATTAATTCTTATTTCAATTATGGTAGTTAATATTTGATTATTCTTAGTTTTCTATATTATGTTACAGAAAATAAATAGTTAAAAGAGCTTCTATATAATTATGCTTTTATAAATAATTCTAATTATTATAGATTGGAGTGGACTTTAAAGGCCTTAAATGAGGATTCTTAATATGAAAAAGTGAAAATAGGCTATACTAATTTTTTAGAGGTAATTTTGTTGAAATATATATTAATTAGTTTTTAAGAAAAGAATTCATTGTACATTATTAATCTCAAAAAAGTGATGAATAAAAATGTATAATTGTATTAAACTTAGATGAATTGATTAAAAAAAATAGAAAGATTTATGCTGAGAAATAAGAGAATATTATGTTTAGTTTAATTGAATAAAGTTTGAGATTGAAAAAAATAGAAATAGAAAAGCAAAAAGATCATATGAGCAAATTTTTATTACATATAAATTAAATGATAAATAGCTTAAGATTTTCAGATTAATTAGAATTAAGAGGTTTGACTATTCCATTTAATTATGGGAATTAAGATTCTTATTTAATAGTAAATTTGTTAGAAGATGAATTTACATGTTATAATACAGCAAAAAGAGTTCCTTATAAGATTATAATTGAAACAGTAAAGTAACAAATATAAATTAAATAATTAGCCCAAATGAATTGTAATTGATAGAGAGTGTTAATGAATTATTACTAAACAACTTGCCAGAATTGATTCCAATATATGATATTGAAAAAGAGATGAAAACAATATCCTAAATAAAAATATATTAGTAATACAATATTGAGGAATTAAAAAAGTAAAATATTGATAAAATTTTAATAGATTAGCTTTAAGGAAAATAGATTTCTAGAAATTCAATAATTTTTAAAGTTAGAATAAGATGAAGGAAAAAGATATTAATGTATCTAAATCTTCAAATAAATCAATTTGGGGAGAAGATTGGAATATTACAAAATAAAGGATTAAATAAAATTCTTAATATGGAAATCTAAAATCTCATGATGTTAGATAGATTATTATAAAAGGAGGAGATGATTTAAGAAATGAACTTTTAATTATGTAGATGATGAAAAGAATTGATGAAATATTCAAATAGAAATAATTAAAGCTTTTTCTAAGACCCTATGATATAATTTTAACTTCTGCAAATAGCGGAATTTTAGAATATATACCAAATACAGTTTCTTTAGACAAAATAAAGAGAGAAAATTAAAATATCTCTTTAAAACAATTTTATTTAAAGAATTTTGAGAATTTTTAAGAAGCGTAAAAGAATTTTGCAGAGAGTTTGGCAGGATATTCATTAATTTGTTATTTATTTTAATTAAAAGATAGACATAATGGAAATATCCTAATTGATAATAAAGGTCATATAATTCATATAGATTTTGGATTTGTATTAACATTGACTCCAGGTAATATAGGATTTGAATCAGCTCCATTTAAATTAATAAGTGAATATGAAGAATTATTAGGTGGAAAAGGAAATGATATGTTTACTTATTATTAAATTCTAATATTTTCAGGTATATTTTATTATTGAATATAGGACTTGCAATTTTGTAAGAAAATACATAAGAGTTACTAACTTATGTAAAATTAATGCATTTCAGTCCAAAACATAATCTTTTAGCTTGTTTGGAGAATTTCAATTTAAATGAATTCAAAAAAAGATTTCATGAAAATATTGGATAAAATAAATTATATGAAACAGTAACTAATTTAGTTGAATAATCAAGAGATTCTTGGAAAACAGTATTATATGATTATTTCTAATACTAAACCAACACTATTTATTATTGAAACTTAATTAATTTAAAATGAAATAACCATCATACCGATGCACAGAAAAGTTATGGAAACCAATAGTAAGACCTCCAAGACATAATTATGCATTGAAAGATATGGGAAATGAGATTTTCATGGTTTTAGATACTGTAACTAAAAGAATAGACTTTGAAATTTAAAATTCTCGAGGATTGATATTGTAATGCAGGTATTTAGTCTAATTATTAATAAGTTTGTTTGAGCCAATAAGAATGTAAGATAAACCACATACATGTATGATATATTTACATGGGAATTCAAGTAGTAGAGTAGAGGCATTAACTATTATAGAATATTTATTACCTAATAACATTTCTGTTTGTGGAATTGATTTATCTGGTATGTTATTTTAATAAAAATAATATAGGTTCAGGTTAATCATAAGGTGAATACATTTCTTTAGGATATTATGAATCAAGAGATGTTAATGATTTATATGAATATTTAAGATTAAATAAAGTAAGTGAACTTCATAATTATAAGTATAACAGCCTTTAATAACTTAAATTGGATTGTGGGGCAGATCTATGGGTTCAGTGACTGCTATTATTGCAGCAACACTTAATAAAAATTTCAAGGTTTTAGTATGTGATAGTCCTTTCTCTAATTTAACTCATCTATGTTAAGAATTAGCATCAAATAGTTATAATATACCAACTTGTTGCTTTAGTTGTTTTTGGTGTTTAGTCAAAGCAAAAATAAGAAAAGAGGCCAAATTTAATATTGATGATCTCAATATCTCATAAATCATTCAAAGTAATTTATACATCTATTTCAAATATTAGCCTTATCTACTGATGTTTCTATTGTCTTCTTATCTGCAAAATAAGATCAATTAATATTAGAAAAACATCCCAAAATTCTAATGGAAAAATTCAGAGGAATTAAATAATTAAAATAATTTGAAGGCACACATAATTCTAAAAGACCTTTAGATGTTATGAAGGAAACTGTCTAATTTATCATTTTTTAATTTGATAAAAATTAATGGAATTAAAATTCAAGTTTAAGAGATACTAAGATTTCTAATAACACTAAAGATTAATTTCCTATTCCTGATGTAGATGCTCCCCTTTTACATTCAGAAAAACCTTATATTTGTAAATCGGGAAAGTGAAAGCTATCCAAATAATAAGTGATTAAATCGATTAATAAAATTATCATATTTTTATTATTATATTCTAGTAAAATTCCTTTATTACATATTTATATTAATATTCAGCTATTTGTCTTCTTATGTTGTTTTATCATATTCTAAATATCATCAAGCATTCTTATTTTACTCTATTATACCTATCTTTAGTGCATAATCTGATCTTTTGTCTTTAATGCTTCCATCTCCTCATGAATCCTTTCATTCTCTATTAATTTCAACTTTTCCTCTAACTTTTATTATTTTTTAATATTTACATATCTTTATTCATTCTATAATGTCTTCTAATTTTATTTTGATTTCAAATATTTATTTTTATAGATATCTATCTATTCCTCATTTATTTACTATTACTTTTTCAATTCTTATATAAATCTATTTGATTCATCTAATTCATCCTATGTATAATTCAATTAATTTTGCAATTATTCTACTCTCTATTCTATTTACTATTGTTTCTATTTCAAAATATAAATAATATTACTTCTAAATGCTATTTATTTAAATAAGTTATATCATTATCTGATTCATAAAGCAATTATTATAATCTTCTATTATCTTAATTTAATTAATCAATATCTTGTAAAATTTATGCTTTTTCATCTTGATCTATTTAATACTATCTATCATATTAAGCCAATTTATCTTCATATGTTTAAACTAAAGATTTTTGTGATTCTAATTTAGACTTCAATTCCTTTACTTCCTAAATTTAATAATTTGCTTCCTTTAATGCTGAATCAGTTTTATTTCTTTATTCATCTAAATGAGCTTATAATTTTAAATTTTCTTATTATTTATCTAAAATTGCATTATTTAACGTGAATTCTTGTTTCTATTATTAACTAATCAAATTTTCTAATTCTTAAATTTGATTAATCATATTTTTAATCTTCTCTTTTTTTTTATTAAGTTACTAATTTAATTCTTGTTGTTATGATATTTTATCAGATTATAATTTATTAAAATCTTATTAATAACGTGCTTCATTAATTTTAATAATTTTTTCTAAGTCTTCATTTTTAGAAGTTAAATTATCAATTGTTAATTACATAATTTTTTTTTGTTCAAATAATTCTTTAATTTTTGATTCTAAAAGTAAAATGGTTTATTTATCATCTTAAGTTCCCATTTCAAAATATCTAGTTTGTTCTTCTTTAGCAACAATAGCTTATTTTATAATAGCATTTTCATCTTTCAATATTTAATATCTTTTTTCATGATCTTTACTATTTTTATAATGTAAGATTGAATACATTTCATTTGTTAAAGCATCAGAGAGTTATTTAACTCTATCTAATTCAATTTGAAATGATGCTTTTTATTCATCTAATTTTTTATCAAAAAGTTTTGATTAATCTTTTAACGATTTGATTTTAATTTTCTTATTTTGAACCTTAATTTTGATTTCATTTAATTATGTTTTCAAATCTTCATTTCCTTTAGTTTACCAATCTGATCTTTCTCTCTCATATTTTTATATCATTTCATCTTTCAACTGTAATATTTTCTCTTAATCTTTGCTTTCTTACATGTAATCTCTCAAAGCTGCCTATGCTTTTCAGAGAGTGTTCTTACTTTTAATTTTGAATTTAGATCCTTTAATTTGTTATATTTTTCTCTTGATACAAAACCAGGTTAAATACTCATACCAGCATTAGGAGAATTAGGTATTAGAGGATCAATATCTCTTATTGCTTGATTTTAACGATTCAATAAATCATTACTTGAGCCTTAGTTTGTTCTCATTATTTAAATATTAATAATTTATAACAGCCACATTAAACTAATAGAATGGATTATGGATTTAATTATATATGATTAATTTTAGAATTTTATTTAAAGTCCAAAAACAAAATACATATAATTAATTCTTTATCATATTTTATGAGTAGCGATAATTTAAGAAAAGGATTGATAAATGATAGTTTTGGAGATTTTGGTAGTTTTGTAGAGACCATTGCACCAGAGGAGAAAAAAACAGCAAGAGAAAAAGCAGGAATTTTAGGAAAATTGTTTGTTTCTTGGATTTATCCATCTTTGTATTAATTAATGATTAATTTAGAAAATTAGCATAAAAATAACCTTTAGAAATTGAAAATGTACAACCACTATCAAAAACCGAGAAATCTTAATATTTATATGAGAAATTCAAAAATTAGATGATTATTACTTAGAAAGGTGAAAATACCTTATTTAAGGCATTGTATTTCACTTTTTAAAAGTAAATCATAATTACATTTATATGGTTAATAATATCTGTAATTACAGCAGTTGTTATACCAATGATGATCAAGAGCATAATAGATTATATAACAAATTAGGTAGAAGATCATGTTTATGCTTCGACAATAATTAGTGTTATAATGATTTCAAGAGCAATTAATATGATATCGAATGCTTAGGCTAGATTACAGATTGTAAATTTAAATTTAGTATTTTAAGAGATCTTTTGGTTTTGATGCTTAATGTGTATTATCAGTAGAATTATTAAGTAAAAGTTTAAGAACATCATTTTTAAGTAATCCTCGATATACAACAGGAGAGGTGATAAATTTAATGTAAGTAGATGCCGGAAAATTATAATTTGTTACATATTATTTAGGAGTTGCTTTATTGGTGCCAATATAATTGATAGTTACAATATATTTGATGTTTGTATATATAGGATTATCATTTCTTGGAGGATTCGGTATAATGTTATTGACAGCAATTTGGAATACATTGATAGGTAAGTTTTTAATGAAATATTAATAAACAATGATGAAGGAGAAGGATAAGAGAACAAATTGTGCAAATTAAATATTTTCATAGATAAAATTTATAAAAATAAATGCATTTGAACAATTTTTTAAAGAGAAATTATTTCAATTGAGAAAAGTTGAAATAAATATAACAAGGAAACGATATTTTGGAACAGCTTTTTACATATTTTCAGTATGGTTAAGTCCATTATTAATATTATGTGGAACATTTTTGATGCATATATTATTAGGTAATTAATTGAGTGCTGGAAGTACTTTTGCAATAATAAGTTTATTTTAAATGTTATAATAACCATTATTATAATTACCAATAGCAATAAATGAAGTAATGGCTACAAATATAAGTTTAAAGAGAATATAGAAATTTTTATTTACAGATGAATTAGAATCAAATTGTATTTAATACGATTATTATGGAGATGAGAAATCAGTAGAAATAAGGAATGGTAATTTTTATTGGTCATCATTAAAGAAAGAAGAAATAGATGAGTAAGAGAAGAAGGAGTAGGAAAATAAAAAGAAGAGGAAGAAATAAAAGAAAAATAAAAAACTTTAGATAGAAGAATAGAATTAGAAAGAGAATGAGAAGAAGTAGGTTTTATTTAATATAAATGTTGAAATAAAAAAAGGAATGATGGTAGCAATAATAGGAGATGTAGGATCAGGAAAGACTTCAATATTATAGGCAATAATAGGGGAGATGTTATATAATCATGAGAATCCTCCTAAAATTACAATAGCAGGCTAGTTAGCTTATGTAGGATAGAAATATTGGATATAAAATTTAACAGTAAAAGAAAACATTTTATTTGGATTAGAGTATAAGGAATAGAAATATTAAAATGCTCTAAAATATTCTTGTTTATAGTAGGATTTGAAGATATTAATAAAAGGAGATGAAACAATGATTGGAGAGAAGGGTATTAATTTATCAGGAGGTTAAAAGGCTAGAATAAGTTTAGCTAGGGCTATATATAGTGACGCTGACATTTTATTATTAGATGATCCAATAAGTGCAGTTGATGCTCATGTTGGAAATTTCATTATGAATGAATGTTTCAATGGATATTTAAAAAATAAAACAAGAATTCTTATAACACATGCATTAAATAATCTTTAATATGTTGATTATGTTTATTTAATGGAGAATGGTGTAATCATTGAAGAAGGCACATTCCAATAAATTAAATAATCTACTAGTTTTAATTCAATATTTGAAAAGTTATACAAAAATTAACATTAAAATGATGATGTAGAAACTATTGAATAGAAGGTTGAAGATCTTCCTTAATTAGTTAAATAATCATCTTAGAAAGAAGAGAATAACAATGAATAGAATAATGAATTAATGTTAGATGAGGATCGAGAAAGAGGTAAATTGGCATTTGATACTTATAAACAATACTTTAAACTTACTGGATATTTTAATATATTCATATTGATTCTTATTCAAATTTGTTGGATCATATCATATTTTGGTACTTCAATTTTAATAGCAATGTGGACATCTCATTCAGAAGATGAAGATATAGATAATTATAAATATTTAGAAGTTTATTTCTATTTTTCTTTGGGTCAGGGTGTCTTTGCATTTTTTAGACCATTTTTATTAGTTTTTGCTGGAACTAGAACATCAGATAAAATTCATACAAAAATGATAAAGTAAATATTATTTTTTATTATTATTATAGTTGTTTATTGTATGCCCCATAATGTTCATTTTTTGAAAGAGTACCTTTGGGTAGAATTTTAAATAGATTAACAAAGGATTAAAATTCTTTAGATAGTGAAATATATTGGGGTTTAAGTTGGTTTTTTGTTGCTATAAGTTTATTGCTAGCAAATTTGACAATTTATATATATTCAAGTACGGCTTATATGTTGATTCCATTGTTTTTTTATTTTTGTTTATGTTGGTGGATACAATAATTGTATGTAAGAGCAAGTAGAGAATTGTAAAGATTGGAGTCAATTTCTAAAAGTCCTATAGTTAGTTTTTTTGGAGAATGTATAAATGGCTAGAGTTATGTTAGAGTGTTTAAGAAAGAGAGTAAATTTATAGAGAAACATTGTGAAAATATGGATGTGAATAGAAAAGTGTTTTTAGAATTAGTAGGATCTTAGACTTGGTTTATGTTAATATTGGGATTGGTAAGTTTATTTGTAAATGCAATGGCATTAGTGTATTGTGTATTTTACTCATTTTCAAATCCTTCTTTAGCTGGATTATTATTAACATATGCAACTTAAATAGATGGAAATGTTTCAGAATGTGTTTAATCATTTAGTTAATTATAATTAGGATTGGTATCATTTGAAAGATGTTTAGCATTTACAAAGATTGAACCTGAATAAGGTTATAAAGAATTAGTAAATAATAATTTAGAAGAAGCATAACATAATGAGAATTATTTAGATCATTGGCCAAAGGAAGGGAGAATAGATTATATAAATTATTCAGTTAGATATAGAGAAGGATTGAAACCAGCTTTGAAGAATTTGAATTTTACAATAGATCCTTAAGATAAGATTGGAGTTGTAGGTAGAACTGGAGCTGGTAAATCTACAATGACATTGACACTTTTAAGGATTTTAGAAGCTCTAGAAGGAAAGATAGTAATAGATGACGTAGATATATCGACGATATCTTTAAAATAACTTAGAGAACATATAACAATGATTATGCAGGATTCAACTATATTTGATGGAACTCTAAGAGAGAACATTGACCCTTTGAATTAAAGAACGGATGAAGAAATCATATAAGTATTAGAACAATGTTGTTTAAAGGATTTAACAACATAAAGAAATGGATTAAATACTTAAATTAGTGAAGGAGGTGATAATCTAAGTTCTGGAGAAAAGCAACTCATTTGTATTGCCAGGGCTGTCTTAAAAAAGAGTAAAGTAGTTCTCATAGATGAAGCTACTGCTAACATAGATGTTGAAACTGAACATAAAATCTAAGAAACTATCTTGAATGCATTTCGTGATTGCACTGTTATTACAATTGCACATCGTATTAACACAATATTACATTGTGATAAGTAAGTATTTCTATTATTTAGAATAATCGTTGTTGATTCAGGCCAAATTAAAGAGTATGGAAAAACTAAAGATTTATTATTAGAGAAGGATTCGATATTTTATGGAATTTATTAAGAGACATTAAAATAAAATAAAAAATGATATACATATATATATACATATAAATGGTTAGTATAATTATTCAATTATAGTTCTATAAATCCATAGAGGGTTCTTGGAATGTTTTAATTTAAATGAAATGACCTTCAGTTTTTCTATCAATTGACGGTATTTCTACAATACAATGAGATTAATATTGAAATTCTTCTGGATAACATAATTCTAATGTTTTTTTCGTTGTTTCAGAGACTTATACTTTACCTCTTTCTCCTTTAGATTCCATTTTATTAGCAATTAAGACATCTGGTCCATAAATATCATATCTAACAATATCTGTACCAAGAACTCCTCCAATTATTTTACCAGTATGAATACCTATTCTCATATCTAAATCTGAATTATTAATTTTATCTCTGACTCTACTAATTATATTAATCATTTCAAATCCCATTTCTACAGTATTTTTAGCTTCTAAAGCAGGATTTCTATCTTTAGCATCAACCATTCCCATAACAACATAACAATCTCCAATAGTATATAATTTATAAACATTTTTTTCTTAGCAACATTTGTCAAATTCAGTGAATAAATTTCTTAACATAAATACAACTTATTCTGGAGCTACTTTACTAGAATATTCAGTGAATCCAGCAATATCAGCAAATAAGAGTGTAACATCTTCATGTTGATCTTTTAGAACTGCTCTTGATTATTATAATTATAAGAATTAATCAAGCATATGAGTTGGTAATTAATGTTTGACTAATTAATCCAATTATTCATATTTATATTTTAATTTACATTTCTAATTGTAAGCTTCTACATTTTTCAAGAATTTATATATTTAATTTGATACAAATATCACTTGTAATAAACTTGCATAATAGATTAATGATTAATCCCAATCATTAACTACCACTGCGATGATATTCATACAAATCATAACAACACTCTCTACTACCTTATATTTCATCTTAATTATCGGATTGAGTTGAGTAAGAAAAGATAGGAATATACCTATAGCAATACAAACTTCTCCTATTATTCCTTCTTTTACACTAAAAATATGCATAATCCACCAAATTAAAATAAAAATGTAGAATCCTATAAAGTATTTCTATTTGAAAAAGTTATTACAATATTATTCATTGAACAATAAACAAATGAATATCAATTTTACAAATACAATCAAATATCCCTAAACTACATTGATATACCATACAATTATCTCTCTAAATATATTATCAATCAGAATTGTCGAAGTATTCTGAATCAGAATTAAAATACCCATTCCTAATTCTAAAAGAATTACCAATATTTTATTTGATATTCTCAATTACTAATAAAACTCTTTAATAACATCTTCCTCAACATCTGAATGAAAATCTAAATAAAGACTTCTTTTATCTAAGATCAAAACATCCATTTCTTTAAATTCATCTTCAGATTAATGAATTTATTTTAATTTATCCTTATCCACTTCAACTAAAGGAAATTCAAGATTATCTTCAAATATTAGATTCTCCCTTGCTAATTTAATCTCCAAAGCTTCAATTAAATTTTAACCTGTTATCGTAAGTGGTAATTATTCCTTTACAGGTGGTTACATATGATCACTCTCACCTCTAGAATGATGTTAAGATACATTATTATTATTATTGCTATTATTTAATGCATAATTTGGATTATCTAAATTTATACTTGATTTATGCATTAATTATGGAGTAACTATTTTAAGACTTGATTAAACAATAGTAGGCTTACGAGAATTCTTAAATTAAAAATTAGAATTTCTTTATTTACTTGTAAAATCATCTCTATTCATAAATATCTACATATCATCTTTAAGTTTTCTTAATCTCTTTCTAGATATCTTCTCTTTCATAACTTCCTATACCACATAAGTAGTTAATTATCCTTTTCCTTTAGCTTCTACTATATCTAACGTGAATGTAAAATCAACACAAGATTAAACCTATTTAAATGCTTCCTCAGATATCTTTATCTAATTATCCTATGCTGTAGAACATACTCTACTTGTTGTATTCACTGTATCACCAATCAATGAAAATTACGGTTTATGATATCCTATTACACCAGCAATCACATTCCCATAATGCACTCCTATTTTCACTACTATATTCTCAGTCTACCCAAAACTTTAAGATAATGCAAACTTCTGCATCTCAAATGCTACCTATAATGCTCTCAGAACTGGATTTATATTATTTTATGATATTAAATTCTTCAATCCTGATGCAGCCATGTAAGTCTTACCAACCGTTTCAATCTTCTACAAATTATATTGATTACATAAAGAATCATATTATCTAAATAAAATATCCAACAAATGAACTACATTCTATTATTATACCTTTATTATTGTATCAAATTGACAAATATCACAAAATAATATTGCCACTTCTCCTTAATTCTCCTATATATCAAACTCTCCTTTCTAATTTATCATATTTCTTATGAATTTTGGCATCAATATTGATAATGTATCACTTATTGAATTTATTTTCTAATTCAATTACAAATTCTATATGAATTCCTATCTCAAATTCCTCTACACTCTCAAATGCATACCACTACTTAAAGCTGTCTACATAAATGCTATTAAATAATAATTCAACATTATATATGTATTAATCTTTTGATTTATCGATGTGTTATTTGCACTGAATCTTATGATAAAACTTATATTCACTATTATACAATAAAATATTATTGTCAATGGTCTATCATCTATCAATGGTTGAAGCATAAACAACTACATTATTAACATATCACTTAACTAATTGTCATTCTCTTAAAAAAAATATAAATCATAAACTATCTTGTATAACAAACGCGATAAAATTAAGATCTTTGACAATCTAAAATGGTATTTCTTAAATACTGATGTGTATATAAATAAAGCCATCAATATTTGAGTTCCATTGTATCCATATGAAAAATAAAGTAACCAAGTATAATTAAAATCCTTATTCACAATCCAAATCTATAACAATATTGCTCCTTCTACCAACATCCAACTTAATGGATAATAAAATCGATAATATTCTAAAATAGATGTTAACTCATTCAACTGGTATTTTGTTTCTAATTGAATGTTCTTAAATTGTTGCGTAAATTTATTAATTTTTATACTTTTCTCACTCAAAGCCATTCCAGATAATATTGATCTTATAGAAGAATCCATATCATCTTCATTTTTAAACAATTTTAAAGCATATTTTTATATATTCAAGAGAAGTGAACTATTGCTCTACTTTTTTGAATAATAAATCTCTATTGGCTTCAATAAACTACATATCTGAATCTTATCTTTTACTGTAAACATTAGTTTATCTATAGTATAAGGAATAAACTAAAACAATAATTATTAAACTGTGAAAACTATAAGAATTATTAATATGATGTAAAAAATACTTTAAATACTTATCAGATGTTCTAAAATTTAATAATATGTCTCATCAAAAATTTAAATATAACTTATTAATGCCATTAAATAAAGTATTATTAGTAAAATTAACCAATAAATTATACTATCATAAACCCATTTAGTTTGTTCAACAAAAATTATTATTGTATATACCTATAATGATTAAATTGCATTATCAAAATCTCTACCGTCATTAGTATAAAATTCAATGTACTTTTAAATTATTATTACAATGAATGATTCGAAAATTGAAAACAATAATACTTTATAAATGAATAACCAATATTTATGCTTTCTAAACTAAATCGAATTTTAATTATAAAAGTAAACTAATTATTGTTTAAAATCCGTTATATTTCTTGAATTTAGAATTGATTACTTATAAAATAACAAAGAAGGCAAAATAAACATTATCGATTAGAAATATGAGAGAGGAGGGATTTCATTTTGTACATCCAGAATGCACTAGA
This sequence comes from Paramecium sonneborni, assembly GCA_905182985.1. Taxonomy (NCBI): domain Eukaryota; phylum Ciliophora; class Oligohymenophorea; order Peniculida; family Parameciidae; genus Paramecium; species Paramecium sonneborni. The sequence continues at coordinate 162,831 of CAJJDN010000156.1, read as the reverse complement.
AAAATATACAAAACATTATCAGATAGCATCTATAAAATGCATAAATCATTAAATTTTCTAAAAATTCTGCATGCCTTCTACTATCATAAAATAACAATGTAACTAGATTATTCATATCCTTTATAATGAGATCGGCTGTACTCATATATCTAATCTTTGGATATATGAATTTATCGAATTATTTATTAGAATAATTTAATTGTAACTATTTGTACTTCGATAATTTATTTGTAGTCTAAGTATTGTTTGGATTCTAATCTTTTTTAAACCTTTCAATATAATCCATTTTATCAATTTTGTTTTCTTGATTTATTCTTTCATTTTAAATTTGTATGGCAAAGTCTGATTTTTCCATAATAATAGAATCATTGCCTTCATCTCCAACTACTAAAATTCTCCTTCTTTATAATTGTTTTTTCTGTAAAATCTTGATTAAAACTCCCTTTTAATATTTATTCATAGAATATCCAATAAGATGAGTACAAAATGAAACTAAAAATGCTAAATGATGATACAAATTTCGATCATTTTTTATAATCTCTAGAGCTTATCCTTCAATCATTATACAAAAAGGTTTAGTTTTTGATAAATTATTATTCATTCCAAGTAAAACACCTCTCGTACTGGCTCTTCTAGCAATTGTTAAAGATTTTCTCTTATTATTAGGACTGCTAAGTTTTTCATTATTCTTTTTATCTGTTTATTCTTCTCTTAATTATTTAATCAAGTTATTATAACACCATAAAATATGTTATTTGATTTATTAAGATATCATATCATTAGATTCTATTTTTAAAATTTGAATATTTTCTTTCAATATATTTGATTTGTATGCAATAGGCAATACTTTATTTTTGGTATCACCACTAGCAATCCATACAGAGATATCTGCATTCTGATAAAAGCTGATTATATCTTTCAACTATTTTTTAATTTTTTCTTAAACTCCTATTATTAATATCACTTCTAATTAATTGTTTTTATTTTTAATTTCTTCTTGTGGATTTCTTAAAAATAAATTATAACTATTTTAATCCATATTAAATTTATAATATATAATTGGTCTACAACCTCTTTAAATGATTTTATTGATAATTCCATTCCATACATCTTTATCCTCTTTATCCATATTAATACCTTCAATTAATTCTAAACCATCCTCTCTAATGTATTGAATGTATTCAAATTTATCATTGAATTAAAATGCTAATAATTTATTATAATCTGTTATCTAAGTAATAACTGATAATTTGGTATTATCTAATTCAGTAACTGTAACTGGAATTTCAAGTAAATTCTCTTTAATTTCAATTATATATTTATTCTTTCCAAATGTAGATCCAATAAATTTATAATCATAATTTTAAGCTAAAGTAATTTATAATTAATCAATTTGATTGCTAAACTCTTATTGTAATGAATCTAATTTTTTAAGATATTTAGTTTAAGTATTATGACAAATAATTAAGATGAACAAAGCTTCTTCAATAAATCCTCTATATTCAGGAGTTAAAGATTTACTGAAGATTTCTTTTTCATTGCTTATAAAATCATCTTATCTATCATATTAAATATTGAATTCATCAGTTTTATAAAATCGATCAGCTGATAATTTCTTTTTTGGTTCCATTTTTTCTAAAATAGGTCTTCTTTCACTAAACTTTCTTCTAGCTGTTTCTTTGATAGGAGATTAAGATTTAATAATTCTTTGCTCATTTAATTGATTAATCATTCCTCCTAAATCTGTTCCTGATTCCCAAGAATCAACTTAAAATAATTTAGGTGGTTTAGTTCTATGTATTTCTTTTAATTTAGAATGATCATCTGCAATTTCTTCAGCATTAAAATTAGCTTCTTCCTATTAACTTGTTTCACGTATATCTTATTCAACATTAGGTTCAATATTAACTAAATTATCCTCCAACCTCCAAGGTATAATAGAAGTTCTTTTAGCAGGACTCATAGGTCGATGATGTGGGGATATCTTTATTGATGAAATTTAATTAGGTGATAATGATTAATCTTAAATAAAAAGTAATTCTTAATTATCCATTACTTCTTTCTAATACTTTTTCCATTCAATTGTATTTTTAAATGTCTTATTATGAATCTCATAAAATGTTTCATTTATTAAAATCAATTTAATCTTAAATAAAGGTATTGTCATTGTACATGTTTTATCAAAAATTACAGAATCAATCTATGATAAATCTGCTATTGGTGTTGAATTTAATTTACTATATACTGTATTCAAATCCATTTTCTAATTCATAAAGATATTAAATTCTTATTAACTCTCAGTTCTAGAATTTCCTTTCTATTTATTAAATTTAAATAATTTCTAACTTGAACTAAGAATTTATAATATATCCAATAAACCAATTAAATATTATGGAAACATATTCAAATATATCAAAAAGTAATCAGCTAAATGTTATATTCTCCAACCTTTATCAATATATCTTATTGATTCAATCAACCATGAACCAAATGATAATAAAATTATTAGAATTAATGTAAATTTATAAAAACTATCCATTTTATTTTCAAAAAAAGACTTCGTAGACTTTTCAAAATTAGTCAAATAATAATATTTACAATTTAATCCACAACTTAATACCAATCCATACACATAATCACAAGTTTACAATTACTATCCTCTATAAATAATATTCTCTCTTTTTATATCAACAGCTTAAGGATCATTCTTCAATCTTATAAATCCTGTATAAAAAGATTCAGATTTATAATCCTTATCAAATGTTACCTTACCACTTAATAATAATCGATATTCAAATCCATTTCCTTTAAATTAATGCATCTTCGGTAAAGAAGTCAGTTCATTTGCACTTTTAACCCCTTCATTTGTCTATCCACTTACACATGCATTATTCACATAACATTTCTCTTAATTTGACTCCAAAATCAAACAATCTGCAGGACAGATCTCATTTCTCTATAATATAATTATATCTCCAATCTCCAAATCCTCCCATTTTATTGTTTCTATTATACTTATTTTTGTGCTCTCATTCAATTCTGTCAAAGGCTAAGGAGATTATGGAATCATTGCTTTCTCCCCTTTCTAAGTTGATATCAATTATGTCTTGTTTAATTTTTACTCATATTCCATCAAACTTATTTTCTTATTATGCAACATCTTCTTCAATTTCTTAAATACTATCACTTTCCTTCTGTTTATTTAATTATCCTCTCCATGTACCAATATCATGTAATAAAATGTTTTTATTAAATACATTACTATACTAAATAGAAATGGTAAGACAAATCCATATATAACTTTTGAATCGTTTTGACTTATGCAAAGACATATCATACTAATCATAACAAAAATGTAATTGAATGGTCTTCTCAAATATCTCCAAATAACACTCCCCATTGATTATATTGTTGAAATTCTATTTTTTAATTCAAAAGAAGAGAAACCCTTTATATTTACAGTGTCCCCATTCTCAAACTCTATCTTGTTTATTAAAATTGAACATATACTTCTTTTTAATACGAATCATCACTCTTTTATTTAGTTTTTGTGTATTTTCTATGCAGGTATTCATAAATTAACAATGATAATTTCATTATTTTTAATATATAATTTCATTCATCCATTAATGCTTGTAACTCTTTTCTATTAATCTATTTTCTTATCAAACTCTATCCATTTCAAAGTCATTTACTTTATAATTATATCTATATCTACCTGTATACTATTTTATTATTCCATTTCTTCATCCATCATCATAACATTTATATTACATTATCTAAAACTACAATCTATAAATAATTACTTTAATTATAAATTAAGACGATTATTCTATAATGGGTTTTATTTTTCTAAATTTAATAATTATACAAATAATCTCTTAAAAACAAAAAAATTTTGTATTTTCAAAATTAATTGAATGTTATATGATAAGAGATAATCTTTTTCTTACTTTTATATATCTAAAGAAATTATATAAATCGTATATTAATCTAATTAATGTTCAAATTTTTTTAATTTTACTATGTGACATAATTGAAATTGATAATTTCAATAAGATGTGTTAGCCATTAATATTTTAAGGTGATATCTCTTGATTAATATGATCAATAAGAAGTATCCAGATTATAAATCAACTTATGTATTAAATCATTATCGTGATGAAGAAATTAAAATATTTTGGGTGCTAGAAAATAAAATATAGGAAGAAATAATCAAAATTTTGGCAACACTAAATTCTAATAAAAATTTATTTAAAAATAGAAAAATGACAATTTTAAAGCTTATTTAAAATGTATCTAATATTAAAAATGGTTTAAAATTTGGTAAGAATTATTTTTTAATGGAAGCACATTTAAAATTTATAAATTTTATACAAGACAATTTGTTGTTAATAAAATCACACTCCAAATCATATTTCAAAATGGCAAAAATTAAGTTTTATCTGCTAATTTTAATATTATGGCAAAGTTTGTTTCAAAAAAAATTTTTAACATTAATATTAAAAGAAACTACCAATAATTATATAAATAATAATAAATATTCTCTGATGAATAAAAAGAATTATAAAAAACGTATTCAATTTGACGATCAAAAAGATTCAGAAATAATTATGGATTCTTTGAATTATTAATAACGATTAGGAGAAGAGCATTTCAACTTTGTATTAAAAATTTAAAATTTTAAAAAGAGAGAGAAATAAATAATAATTAAATATAATTGCGACTCATCAGCTACTCCATTAAACAAATTAAATATTCAAGAGGATTTCAAAAAGATTGATATATTTAATAAAATATTTATGATTGCCAATTTTATATAAAATACTTCAACACCACATGGAAACTTAAAACCTAGTAATATAATAGAACATAAAGATTAGTTGTATTTAATAGATTTTAGAAACCCTTTTATTGATAAATAAAATTATTTGAAATAATTAAGTAAATAGTAAAAAATAAATTTCTACCCTTATTTAACAACAGATATGCTATAATTACTAAAATTAAGTAGCAACGAAGAAAAAAAGTAGAAGCTTGAAAATATGAGATTAAAATAAACAGTAAGTGAGCAAATTAAATAAGATATATATGCACTTGGTTTAATAATGCTTTAATTGTTTTCCAAAAATTAGTTTAAGACTAATAATGATAAATTTGCTAATATTGATTATTAGCTCGAAATAAAATCGTAAAATATCGAAAAAGTATTAAGAGAAACTTATATTCCTATATATTTGCAAGATCTTATAAAGGAAACAATTAAAAGAATGTTGTAAGATTAAGAAATACCTCTGTTAAAAATTTATTAGATTAATTATTCTCGGTTAAGAGAAGTTTATCACCTATCTATGCCTGTTTTCGATAAAACATTATAATAATAATTATAAGATAATAAAACAATTCGAAGATTGCCGCCCTCCTCTTATTCAAGATTAGATAGTAGTCCAATTAACAGGTCAGATACATACTTAATAAAATAAGATTCATGTGAATTTTTATAAGATTCACTAACTTAAGATTGCAATAATAAAAATGACGAATCCGATTTTTTTGATTTTAAATATAGAAGTCCAAAAAAATAAATTAAAGAAGAATAAATTGATTAATTTGAAAAAAAAAATAATTATAATAAATCTTAATAAGGATAATAATAATCTAAACTAAAATGTTAAAATGTAATCTAAAATGAAGTAAAGCAAATCGAATAGTTTGATTAATTTTAATCCAAAATCGAATCTGATGAACTTTAATAAAGTATACAAGAAAACCTAAATAAATTAGAGTAACCCAAATAAATTAAATAATTTTAATATAAAATCGATTTTTAATAACATCAAAAAGAATAAAAAAGTGAACAAAAGTCTTTAGAAGAAAAAAGTAATATTAAGGAAGGGAAATAAATTGAAGAAAAGTAAATCTATTAAAATATTTAAAATGAATAGCAATAACCTCAAATTGAAGGAATATCAGAAAGTATCAGTAATGAAAACTAACATTTATATTATTTAGGTTTATAGTCATTAGAAGAATTTAAAGAAGAACAAAAAATTCTTAGGGCATTTGCCCGTAGACAATATTTTACAGATTATTTAAATAAAAAGAATAGATTTGGTTTTTTTAAAATTGCAGATAACACAATTACTAGAGGTTTTAGTGAAACGAACAAAAAAGAAGGCGAAATAATCACATTTTCTTAAAAAGACTCTCTAATTTATCATTATAAAATTTACTTGAATTAAAAAAGTAGGATTACATATCATCTTGTAAATAGTTGTTGTAATTCTTGTAAAATAATAAAAATATAAGAGTATGAAGGAGCTGTAGTTTATAAGGGTCCAAATACATATCTGCCTTAAGGAGAAGGAACAATGAATAAATATCAAGAAAATGTATGTTATAAGGGAAATTGGAAAAATGGAGTTGAAGAGGATGAAAATGGTAAATGGTATAGATTGAAGTTAGAAAATTTAAAATATGGGGATATCTACAAATATAAAGGTTCTTTTAAAAATGGTAAATTTAATGGATTTGGAATTGCCTATTTGAATAAGGAAAGAACTATTTTAAGGAAAGGCAAATACAAAAATGGTAATCCAGTTTATTGTCACAAAATATATGAAAAATATACCAATAAAGTTGTAGCAATGAATATGTTCTTTTGTTTATCAAATATTCATATACCATTTAAATGATTGTGATTTGAAGATTTAGCAGTTGAAAATAAAATTTTTTATAATTATTCAAAATTTTTCAAAAATCAAAAATGTTTGAAGAAAGCATGAATAGAAATCTTTATATTTAAAGATGATAATTTATACTAATTTTTTTAATTAGTTTGTTAGCTTTTCTTTATAATTTATATAAATAATCTACTTATTTTTAATTTTTATAATTTATATTTTTCTTGAATTAAGTAAAAAGAAAAAATCCATTTAGAGAATAATCTATATTTTAAAATTGAATAAATCAGGAAGCAGAAATAATAAAATGAATAAAACTATTTATTCTCAAATAAATTTTATTTGAGTTTAGATTTTAATTTTACATATTTTTACTATCCTTAAATTTCAAGTTTAAAGTTTTCTATAGAATAGATTAGTTTGATTATTATGATTTCTTGAAAAAAATAATTGATTCTTATATAAATATAATTATCAGCTTAAATAAACTTGATTTTATATAGAAATTTTATAATAGAAAATATGTGATCGTAATAGTATATTGTGATTTATCAATAATTCAATAAAATCATCAATATTATCTATTCATTCTAATAAGTATGTAGTTGGCTTCTAAGGAAATAATACAGCTAATTTTATTTTTAACATTAGAATTATTTTCTTTTAATTGTTGATGCTTTGAAAAAAATAGAAAATTCATAATTTATTTTGCATTTTATTAATCAAGGTTTAACTAATTAATACTTGGAAACATATTGTAAAATTTCTATTTAGATTAGAATGTTCTAATTTTAAATTAAAGCTTTTAAGTTTATAAATATATTAAGGTATGTAAAAAATAAAAAAAAAGAGGGAGAAAAAATTTAAAATAAAAAAATTGGTCGGGGCGGGAATTGAACCCGCGACCGTTGGCTCATAAGACCAACGCTCTAACCAACTGAGCTACTCGACCATGTACAATGAAAATAATACAGTTTTTCATAAATAATCAGTTCATTTCATTAACATCAAAAATAAATAAGTTAATAGTATAATTAATATTGAAAAAGGTTCGTAATTAATTATTTTATTAATATATTATATTATTTAAATATAAATATAGACTATTCTTCATTAATCCTTTTCTCTATTATTATTTTTGCAAGCTTATTTTAACTTACTGAATAAATGGTTTTAAAAACATTATTAAAAAATATTAATCTATTATTTAATCATATATTCTGTAAAAATTTGATGTTAGTATTTTTAAGGATTTATTTTTTTTTATGAAATAGTCTGTTCTAAATTCAATTAAAAAACTTTTACTGAGTTCTCTCTGTTTTTTTTTTTATTATTTTGTAGCTCTTTCAATGAAGCCTATTTTTCTGATCATAAATGAATTTAAATATGATATGTTTTGATAGTTTTTTAAAATAAAATACAGGAACCATTATTATCATTTTATCATTTGAAATAAATCATAATAAAGGATATTGTATGATAAAAAAATTTCACTATTAAGTTTTGTTTCATTTTCAAGAGTTTCTTTTTTTAAAGATTTCTTTTAAGAAAGAATCTTTCTTTATAAATTCTATATAAATTAAAAAATCAATGTAATAAAGGAAATAATAAATTTTATTTATTAATTTATTCAATCAATTAAATATTGAGTGTTTTTCTTAATCATTCCATCACTATAATCTAATTATGAAATATCTGCCAGATTTGATTCGGTGTATGAAATTTGTTCATTTTACGATTCTGATTGCTTACTAGTTCTCTTGCTATTTTTACTACTCTTAAGATCAAGATTCTTATAAATTTTTTCAACGTCTATTCCTCTAGATTTCACTGCTTTTACTAATTATATTAACTTGCGCTCCTTTTCTGATTATGTTAACATTTTTTATTACATTTCCTTAATTTAGTCTATTAATTTATTTCGATCTTTTTATTTCTCTTAACTTAATTTATTATGCTTAGATTCATCCTATAATTGAAAGACTTTACTTTGATTTTTATATTCTTTAAGCTTATTTTCTATTATTAAAATAAATAAATTACCAAATTTCTCCTAGTTCTCTTTAGATTATTATTCTAATTATTGTAATTTAATCAACAATTAGGCTTTCTCTTAATCATAGACCTATTTTTCATTGATTTGGCAACTATGTATATTTTATTTAATAGTTGATATAAGTTGAATTAGAATAAGAGATAAATCTTACTCATTTATACAAGAATTTAATCCTGCAAGTAATTTAATCAAATTTATGTTCAATTCTTTAATGCTGTTATTTTTATGAATGCTATCAACAGTTGATTTAATTAATCTAATTATTTCCTTTTTTGAAGCTTCGGATTTGATATTTGATTATTCAGAAAAATAACTTTAAATAGAAAGTGCATCTTTTTTTTAAGTTGATTAAGTGGTTTATCTACTCTGTAATAATATCAAATGATACCAATCGTTTATCTGGAGTCAATAAGCTATTATTGTTATTGTATTTAGATACCGATAATGATTTCATATATATTAATAAAAATTTATAAATAAAATATATCATCTAAAACTATTTTCTTAATAATTATTCGAAGAAGTAATTTAAAAGGGTGTTAAAATTCAAATAAAAATTTTGGTATTAGTATGTGCAATAACTTTAACAAATTTGAATAGTTATATTTGTTGCTAAATTGTACTTTTTTAAAATATATTGAATATGTATTTGTAAATTTTTATAAGTGGAAGAATAATAATTGTAAATTATGTTTGAAGATTAAGATTTTAAACCAAAAAGATTACTTTTGAAAAAGAGAATTTCGAGACTTCTTATATTTCATAAAAAAACTTCAATAAATATAATTTATTTAAACAGAAGAGGAATATAAATTAAGATTTTTAGAGTTAACAAGAGTTTCAAAAATGAGATATATACATAAGGAGATTTTTATAAAAAAAGAGTAATCAAGGTATTGAAATTTATTGAGTATATATGATGAGTTGTCTAGTAAATGATAATAAAATGAATTATTTATTAATATTGCTTTATATATATTAAAGTACAATATTATCATTATTTACAATCATAATCCCAATTTTATTAGCAGAATAGGGATACACATTTGAATAATAAGGTATGTATTCATTGATCAGCTATCCATTTTATTTAAAATTTTTGTTCGCACCAATAATTGATTTGTATTAATTTTAATTGTTAGGTAAAAGAAAAAGGTAATAATGAAATTAATTAAGTATAGCTATATTTTACCGATAAATTTGTTGTTATCAATAATACTTTTATATTTGTCAAGGATTGAGATATTAACGAATTATCAAATATTATGGATATTAGGATTTGTTTTGTGTTTATTTTTGGGAATTTAAGATATAGCAATAGATGGATTAGCAACTGATTTATGTAAATAATAAGGTGAAAGTGCTGCATTGTTATAGAATATTGGTTTTACAATAGGGAATTCGTTTCTTGGAAATTTCTTATTTATAGCATTATATTCATCTCATTATTGCACATTGGAGACATTTTTGATGATATTATCAATAGTAGGTTTGATACTGACAATTTTGTTATATTTAAACTTGTAGGAATAGGAAGAGTAATAAAGAAGTGCAAAAAGCTTTTAAGATTTATTAAGTGTAATAAAATCATTTTTTTAAAATGAAAATATGATAAAATATTCATTACTGATATTTTTCGAAAGGTAAATAGTAATAAAATAGTCATTAGAACGGCATTGTCGTCTTTGGATGCAACATTCCGATTGAAGTTAGTATAATTTAATATTAACAAAACTTATATATCTTTTATTGATACAATAATTTTGCCATTGAAAATAGCAACTGGTTTGATATATCATTAATACTTCAATAAATATGATTTTAAGTATAATTTGAATTATATGTATAGATATTATGGTAATATCCAATATTTGAGATTGATTTCAACATTGTTTGCAATAGTGACATTATTGTTAATTGATAAATTTGAGTTAGATGGGTAATATAGTTATGTGGCGATATTCTTTTCTAATATGTGTTGGTGGATATTATTTAATATAACATATATAGTGAGAGTATTGATATAGAAATAAATATAAGGGTAACTTTTAAATGAAGATAACTACACCTGGAGTTGAGGCAACGACATTAACAATTTTGAATAGCATAAGTTAATTGGGAGTGAAATTGGCATTTTCAATAAATTTGATAGTGGCAAATTATGTAAATTATTATTGGTTGTTATGTGTCGGATGGATAATACATTTTTTGTATTGTTTTAGATACTCAGAAACATACAGAAATTTATACATGTAGCCCATATAAAAGTGGTATTTAAATAAATAAATAAAATAAATTTGATTGATATTAATAATGAACTATCTTTTGTTATTTCTGTACATATACTAGAGCTCGATGCTTTCGATATTTACATAGATTATGCCAATTTTATTAGCGGAGAATGGATTTAATTATGAGTAGTAAGGTCTCTTTTCCTTAGTAGCATATCCATTTTTCTTCAAGATTATATTTGCCCCTATTATAGATTTATTTCACTTTAAATCTTTAGGAAGAAGAAGAAGGTATTTATATATATTTTAAAATTAATATAGTTACATTTTACCATGTACATTATTGATGTCATTGAATTTGTTTTGGTAGTCTAGTTTGGATATCTAACAAAACTATATGTTATTTTGTTTGATTGGATTATTTAATGCTACCTTTTTGGGAATGTAAGATATAGCTATTGATGGATTTGCTGCTGATTTATGTAAAAAAACTAATGAAAGTGCTGCACATATCTTAAATGTGGGTTATACAATAGGTAGTTCCTTTTTAGCTAATTTTATATTTCATTCTTTACATAAATATCAATTATGTACATTAGCTACATATTTGAAATTTATTTCAGCATTTGGATTATTATTAGCCACTTACCTTTTATTCAAAGTGAAGGAAGAAAAAAATTAATAATAAATAAAAAAATTCACTGGATTTAGATAAGTAATTAAAGGAATACTTAATAATGATAATTTGATAACTCTTTCATTACTTTTGTTTTTTGATAGATATGGAGTTGCTCCAATAGAATCTACATTTAGAATAAAATTAACAGAATTAAAATTTAATAAGGCATATGTATCATTTATAGATACAGCCATTATGCCATTGAAAGTAGCAGTTGGATTTGTTTATCATAAGTATTTCAATAAATATAATTTTGAATACTATGGTTATGTATAAGGATTGAGATTAATATCATGTCTCTTTGCAACTCTGACTATTTTTCTAGTTGATGTTGTGAAAGTTAATGACACTTTAAGTTATGTAGCATTGTTTATTGCTAGTACAACATGGTGGATAGTATTTAATTTAACATTTATTGTTAGAGTAAACATACTTCTTTTTATAATAGGGTAATTTCTAAATGAAAATAACTACACCAGGATATGAGGCTACCACTTTAGCTTTGATGAATAGTTTAGGATCATTAGGTGGTAAAACTGGATTCTCTTTGTGTATGTTCTTAACAGAGTATGTTAATTACTATTGTTTTGCATGCTTTGCTTTAATTGCCTAGTTATTATTCACACTTAAATCTATTAAGTTATATAAAAAACTCTATCATGTTCCAATAGATAAATGGCATATTATTCAATAAAATTTGAAATCAGAATGAAGAATATATATTATAATATATTTCAATAATATAATTGTCTTCATAATTAGAAATAATTACATTATTTAAATTATTTAAATTTATGACCATAGCTGAAGAACTACACCAGTTACTTATTTTGACTTATACAAATGCAGACAATACAATTCGACAATAAGCAGAAATTAAGTTGATGAATTTGGTAATTGATAATATCTAAAATTTCTAATCTATTGCTTAGATTGCAAAGAGTTAAGATAATAGTATATAATATAATTTTATTTTAAAGTGTAACATTAAGCAGCCAGCTTACTAAATTCAGCAGTTTTAAAGATGTTATCAAATCAAGGTATTTTTTTTGTACTTACTAATTTAGTTGAATTATAATTACAACATGCATAATTAATTTTTGATGTCATTACCTCTCAACAGACATCATTAAAGTGTAAACAACTACTCTAAAAATCAATGAGTTTATTGATTAAATTAAAAAAAGGTATAACAAAAAAACTTAATTATTTTTTTAGCCATCAAACCAGACATTTAAGATAAAATGAAATAATTAGTTAAAAGTGATAAATTATGGGAAATTTAATCAGGATTGTTTTTCTTTAAAACTTTAATTGATTCTTTAGAATTATAATCATATAATTTAGTGATAAATTAAGGATTAGATTGGATTAAAGATTTCTTTGATTTAATTTATCCATTATTTAAGAGATTAGATGAATAATCTGGAGATTTGAGTGAAGAATACATTATAACAATAAGATATTATTCATCAATTGTATTAGATTATTGTGAAAAATTATTCAAATAAAAGACTCATAATAAAGAATAATTAATTCCACTATAAAATATAATGTTTAAATTAAATTCATTCTAAATAACTTTATTTGCTATATTTAAATACTCACCTCCAGCTAATATACTATAGAGTTGTATTATTTCTTGCACTAACAATGAATAATTCGATAACAGAATAAATGAAGTTAAAATGTATGGATTGAAATGTTTACAAATATTAATAAATGCACTTCTGAGTAAAACTAAGAATGAATAGAAGAATAGTGTATTTTCTAATTAATAAGCCAATTTGACTTAATTATTGTTATACTCAATATTTACATATACTAGATAAGCAAGAATTTCCGATATTCTATAGTAATTATATATATTATATCTAAATTAGGAAATAGTTTCTACCTAGTATTTTAAGTAGTATTCTAAGATTGTTGGCACATTTAGGTGGATAAGCTGAATTATATCCATAATTCTAAGAATCTAGAGGTCCTTTGATAACTGATATAATATATCCATTTTTAGTAACAACTTTTAGTGAATATCAAATTATGAAAGAATAACCAGAAGAATTTGTTAATATTGCATTAGATGTTGTAGATAAATAGGAATCAGATTTACCAAAAACAGCAGCAACTACTTTACTTGAAACTTTATGTGATCACATAGATGGATCTACATCTTTCTTAGCTTAAATGGCTATTGTTTTTATATCTTCTGGTATTTTGGAATTGTCATAGTCTCAATTAAACAAACAATAATAACAAGTTGTATTTACAGATATACAAAAAATAAACAATAAAAAAATATTCTAAGAATTCACTTCTGTTGATAGAATAGAAAGTAGTTTAATGATTTTAACAATTATAAGTTATTTAATTTAAAAAAGATAAGACATTATATCAATGATGGAATAATTGTTATAATCAAATATGTAATTTTTTACGAATACTACTGAATAAATTATTAAAGTTAGATTTGCTTTGTTTTTTGGTTATTATTGTGATAATCTATTTAAAGTTGAATCCTAATTTTAGATTATGTTAAATTATATCTAATTGTTAATAAGTTATGCCAAACCATAAGAACCTGTTGTTTTGTATATGACTATTGAAGCATTAAAAGATATCTTTGAAGATGATGAATTGAAACATAAATCAGGAAATTTAGTCTAAAATGTGTTTCCAGCATTAATTAGTGGATTGTAATTCAGTACATATGAAAGACATTTTGAAATGATTGGAAATCTATTAAAGAAATATCCTACAACTTTCATAGCAAATGAGAATTTTATTTTAAATCTTGTCTAAATATTAGTTTAAAGAATTATTAAAGAAGAAACATTAATTAAAACTAATAATGATTCAACTAGATACATACATTTAAATAGATGTTGGAATCTTATAAAATAGTTCCCAACTATAAATGAATTTTAACCTTTTCTATTAAAAATAGAATTAGCAATGTAGCCAATCTATTAATAACTTGTTATTTAAGATAATAAAATGAATTTTGATGAAGATTTGATTTCGTTCATCTCATCCCTCATCTAAAAATTATAATCAGTATCTTAATTTTAAAGAGAAATATTACCATATTTTTCTTAAATAATAACTAAATAATCTGGAAGATTTGGATAACTCTATGAAACTTTGAATATGTATATGTATTATGGAAGAAATTATTTCTTATAAGAGTAAGCTTAAAATATTTACTTTAACCTTGCCCTTTAAGCATTAATGTAAGAAGAAGCTTTTGAAGATGTTGATTTAGCTGAAGGAGCACTTCTAATTTAATTGGGAATTTAAGTCCTTTAAAACGATATCAATCAAACTTTATTAACTTAGGTGTTCCAATAAGTACTTTAATTAATTTCCAAAGAAAATGTCACTGGAATTATTCGATCTAGAATCACAGCTATATTTTTAGTGGCTTTTTATTTCATTCCTTAATTATCATTACAAATATTAGGTGAACATTTTTAAAATATATATCATAAAGTCTTGTATACTCAATATCATCCAGGTTATGATGTTAAATTATTTATCGTAACTATTTGTAAATTAATCTAATAATCACATTAATTGCTGAATCCAGAATTAATTTAAATTATCATCAAGAATTTAGAAAATTAAGAGAATGAAGAAAAACCAGAAAAAACAGAAGACGAGTAACTCATTTAATATCTATTTTAGTGATGATGATATGATGAGTGATGATGAAGAAATTGATTAACTTGAAGAAGAAGTAAGATTATAAGCTAAATAATAAATTGAATCATTTAAAGGAGATTTATAAAATATTGATGAATTTACTATCTTTAAAAATACTCTATTGAATTTCAAAACTTAGTAAAATTTTATACATTATTATTTAGACAACCTCAAATTATAGAATTAATCAAATTAAAACTTGATAATTAAACTCAATAAAAATTAAACAATTATCTAAAATTTATAAGAATTGATAATAATCAAAGCGCAAGAAAAGTAATATCTCTCTTATTCATTCTAGCTCATGACAACTGGCAAAAGAAAAATTCAGCGTTAAATTATTTGAAATAATTATTATGTAAATAAATAGTTCTTTATTATTAATAAAACTCATAATCATTATGAAATACATTTAAATGGCTGACATTTTTGGAGTCCCCTATAAACAATAAATCACCTTAAAAGAAAAAGTTTAAAAATCTATTCTTGGAGGAATAAGTTCAATAATCTTAATCTTGGTCGGTTTTGCTTATTTGATATATGTGATGAACCAATGGATTAACAATAATATTCTTCCAAAATCTACCAGTACTATGAAGGTGGATAATTATTCTGAAATTCTATTTGATAATGAATAACTTTTCGAATTTTGTTATTGGAAATATGATCAATCTTAGGTAGATCCTTTTAGAATGAAACGTAATATCTTAACTCCGATTGGAATCTATTTTATAGGTGGAATTCCCTAAAAACCTTTTTCTTTGTTATAAGAAAATTAAAAACAATCAGCTTACAATACCACTCTGATGAGTGTAGATAATTTATAATTAATTTAAAATAGTAATTTCAATAAAGAATTGAATGCTACAAAGGAACTAATGATTTTGATTGCATCATGTAATGAAACTTTGTTGAATGTAGGTTATGAATGTGCATCAAAGGAAGAGATTGAAGATTTTTTTAAATCTTCGGTTAATTATATAAGTTTTCGTTTGAATTTAAAATAATATGATCCATATAATCAATAATTTGAAATAGTGAAAAAGGAATATTACTTGTCGTTTGATTATGAGATAGCTCAATAAGGTTAATTGATATTAACATAAACAAAAGCAACAATTGACACTGGAATAATATTTGGAAAATTTGATTCTAAGAGTTATGTATACAATGCATAACAAGTAACAAGTTCAACATCTAAAAATTTTTGGTAAACTCTATTAGTTTAAGAATCATATTTAAATTTGTTTATCCGTTTAGATCCAATGTCATATGATACATAAATAGTGTATCCAAAATTAGGTGAAATATTAGCTTAGGTTGGATCTATAATAAATATGTTAATGATTATTTAATATGCAATTTATCATTACAATGAACGTATCTTGGATTGTGATTTTATAGACAAAGTGTTAAAGTTTTATTTTTATGATTATGCTGATTTAAAGAAATCAAAGAATAAAATAGATTAAGAAGCTTGTTAAGAATTGATTTAATAGGCAAGAAAGAAGTTAGTTTATACAAATATTATTTATGAATTATCAAGAATCTAATTATTTTTATTGAATTATTTTGGTAGAAATCTTTTAGAATAAACTCATAATCTTGGTTTATCAGCTAAAGGAGATAATAAACCAAATTGTGAATTATATGATAAATTCATTACAATACCTAGGAATGATAATTAATAATAAAATATTCAATTCGATAAAGCAGATTTTAATCTTTTATGTAGAGCAAAATCGAAGACTTTGATAATTGGTAATATTAATAATAATAATAATAATATTATTGGAGACTCTGGAAGAATATTTTCAGAAATGAAAAGTTCTTCATTAAAATCAATATAAACATGAGATAATAAATACATTATATATATAATATAAAATAGTGAATGAATTAGAGGGAGAGAAGAAGAATATATTCGTTATAAAGTAGAGATCCCATAAATATACAAAAATATCGTATGGATGTGTCAATGGACAATTTGTAGAAGCGTAAAACTTTGAATTCTGAGCTACCTTAATTGACATAGAATAAATTACATATGGCTAAATATACAGCATCTATGTAATTATAGTAGAAAACTAAATATGAATAATTATCTTTGAAAATATTAAGGGAACCCTATAGAGCATTGAATGGGAAATAAAGATTGATAACAAATCATTTTACGTTACAATAAAAAATATAAGACACAATAGCATTAGAGTATGTACAAAACACATTGTCAAATACAGAAAATACAATAATAAAAGGATAAGTGACACTTCCTGTTTAGAATGAATAATAATATACAATACCAATATCAAGACAAGGAAGTCGAGTAATAAAGTATGATCATTATGGATTGGTATTTGGAGGACATTCTCATAGAGAAAATATAGAAATTCATGCAATTTCATTACATAATGGTTAATGGAAAAGGAAATAAGAGTTTTTTTAATCATAAATAGAGTAATTGAAATTAAGATAGATGTTAAATCCAAATTTAAGATTGGGGTGTTATTTTAGTTTGAATATAGATGAAAATAAAACAATATATGCATTTGGGGGAGAAAAAAATACAAATAATAGAAAGACTACAAATGTTATAACAAAAATATGTTTGGAAGAAGATAGATTGGAATGGTAATAATATTAAACTAATATTGGATGTCGTAGAAATCATAGCGGAAATTATAGTCATAATTATATTATAGTAATTGGAGGTTTAGATGATAGTGAAATAAATACAAAGTTTTATAGTGATTTTTAATTGATTAATTTGTAGAATATGATCTGTACCTAATTTTATCCAAAGTTTTATTTAAAATAAGTAATTTAGAATGAAAATCCTTTTAAATTAGGATTAGCATATCATAGTGCAACTTTAGTTGGGAATCCACATTTAAGAATGAATTATGATTTAACAACAAATACGAAAAAAGAAGAATAAATAGATCAATTGTTTACAAAAGAAGGGATTTATATATTTGGAGGAAAAGATGGTGAAGACAATATAAATAATAATTTATATTAGTTAATAATTGATACTTATCCATCTGTATTATTATATGTAGATACTATGGGATTGAAACCTTCTGCTAGACGATCTCATAGTATGAATTATGATGAAAAGATAAGTGCTTTATTATTATTTGGAGGTACAAATGAAGTAGAATGCTTTGGAGATTTACATTTATTATTTTTAAGAAATTATACTTGGTAGAAAGTGTAATTATAAGGCTATTTGGAATATCCATTTAGATATGAACATTGCAGTGTTTATAATGATGATAAGTTAATTATTTTTGGTGGTTTAAGTTAAAATGGATTTTTAATGTATAATCCTATTTAAATATAAATTAAATTTAAAACAATTCGTAAACATAATTGAATCTATTTATACATTTTTATTTATATTAAATATTAATTTAATAACATATGTAAATAAAGAAACTTTGTTGGACTCTTAAAAATGACTTTCATGCCTTCTAAATGTTTAAAATAGATTTTTTCTTGTTTATGGTATAAATTAATAACATCTTAACAAATGGAATAATAAACAATATATATCAGGATAATTTGGATAAATATATATTTTAGACTTTACAAATAAATTGATATTCACTTGTCATATTGATATAACTTTTAAAGGATTATGATATTGTTTTACTTGCTATCAATATTCTAATTAAATAGTATAGAACGATATCTGAATCTTTATTAGATAGCAGTCTTTAAGAATTCAAAATTTAAATTAAGTAGAAAGTTAATTCTGATCAATTGTTTTATTAAAACATGTGATTATATAAATGATGTTTTAAAGAATGAGAATATCTGTATTTTTTCAAATCCTGAACTCTTAGCTGATAGCTGAGGGAACTGCAATTACATTAAAGATCTAATAAATTAAAACACAGTTATAATAAAAGGGAGACCTCTAAAATCTTGTAAGTAATTGATAATATTATATGAGTAATGGATATAATTTATAGATTATAATTTATTTGAATCAAAAGATAAAATGATATTCCTATTTATATATTCAGATAAATAAAGGTTTTTTCAATTAATAGTATATCTGTGATAAAATTTGTTCAGATGTTAATCAAAGTAAATTTGATAAGAATATTTATAATTTAATAGTTTCCTATTGCGTTGGAAGCGATAATAGAATTGGTAATACATTTTTTTTCATTTTTATAAGGTTTTGTGAATCATATTAAATATAGATTTGTTATATTTAATATTTTGATGTTAATCTCTTTAATTAGATGAATTTGGCATAATATTAGAAAATAACTTTATTTACTAGAGGAGTTTTTAAAAAATAAAGATTTATTAATCATAATATTATTGATATTTTTAAAGATTCATTTAAAATCAAGAATAATGATGTCAGAGAAAGTATTGCTTTAATAATAATTAAAAAGTTGCAAAAAGAATAGGCGATATTAAGAATTTAAGATAGTTAATTTAAAATAGATACACTTGAATAATATTAAAGTTTGAATGGTACTTTTGAAGAGATATGTGTAATAGTAATTTAAATAGAATAGATAGAGTAAGATATTATTAATAAATAATAGATTTACAAAAATAGATTATTAAAAAAATTCAATCAAATAGTAAAACCAGCTTATTGTTCTGATGGTAGAAATTGATTATAAGAAGATTAGATGAAATAATTTAGATTTTTATATTAGAAATTAGGAATATGAAGAAATGTATAAAAATATGATTTAATTTATAAAATTATCATTAATGTCTGAAGAATAATAGTAATATTGGCCAATTTTCACAGAGAATGATTAGACAAAAACATTCTGGAATAAAAAATGTCTGAATCTTGGTTAAAGTACAATTGTGTATTAACAACCAATGCATCGGATAAGTTGGAAAAGTAACAAGCCTACCGAATATGAATTTTTGTTAAATGAGGAAGGAGTACTATTTTATAAACAAAATAACAAAGTTAAGGGATATGTTTAATTGAATGAAGACATCAGTTTAAAGTTAATAGATCTTAAGATATCAAATAAGAAAACAGACGCTGTTAAGGTTATTAGAATTAAGAGAACAAAAGACATATTCGTATATATATGGAATCAAGAAAAGTATATTATTATCTAAATTTAGCTAATGTACTTTTCAGTTTCTCAAATATTTATCTTAATTTTGCTTTGTTTAAAATTTAGATTAGCTCTATACATTATAAGATGTAATTGGTAAAGGTGGATTCTCTAAGGTTTATACTCTTACACCTAATATCAGATTACCAAATTAACCATTTAGTTATGCTGGTAAAGTTTATAATAAAAACGAATTGTTATTAAAAAAAGACCTTAAAAAATTTTATCATTTCATTCGAAGCGAGTGTTATGTACTTAAAAGAATCAATTTCCCTTATGTTCTTAAATTATGTGAAATTATTTAATTAGATGAACTCTTAAGTATTAATATGTATTTATTTTATAGTCCTAGTAACTGAATACATAAAAGGTGGTTCACTCTATCAATATTTAAAAGACAGAAAACGATTAACAGAAATTGAGTCTACACAAATTTTGCTTAAATTAGCATTAGGATTGCAATAAGTTCATAAGTATAGAAAGTTCCCTATTGATTAAGTCTAGGATATGTTCATAGAGACATTAAATTAGAAAATGTACTTATCGATAAAGATTAGTTGAAATTAATAGATTTCGGATTTGCAGAAAAGATATGTAGAGACAAACTACTCAATGGTCAAGGAACAGCAGGTTATATTGCACCTGAAGTATTTATGAAATAACCCTACCAAGAGGTAGGAGATGTATTTAGTTTAGGAGTCATATTCTATTCTATGTTATCAGGTAAAGCTCCATTTAGATCAAATACTTATGATGCATTACTTAAATTAAATAAGGAATGTCTAATTGATTTTTCCGAATTAAGATTTCCGAATGTTAGTCAAAAAACTATGTTTTTATTAAGAGGAATGTTATAAAAACAGCCAGAAAATAGAATAAATCTTTAGGATCTACTATATTAACTTAATACTTATTAAATCTTTTCTCCATCACAACATGTTATCTCTACATAATCTATTGTTGAAGGTTCTGTAGGCATAAGCTTTAATCATTTACAATCTAAAAACACTCTCAAATCTTTTTATCAACATAGTCAAAATTCATTTACTGAAAATACTAGTTAAGTTTCTTAATAAAAACCAAATAAACTTTTAAAAGATAGAAGATATAAGAGTTAAAGTATGGATAAAAAAGGAATGCTTCTAAAATCATCCTCTTTTAAACCATCACTTAAAAATATTTATCAAATAAAAATTGAATAATCAGATGATAACATTTCAATTACAGATTATGAATTACCAATACCTTTAGAAAGTCTTCGATTTCTTTAAACTTCTTATCAAACACTTAATTGCTAAAAGTTTATTTGAATTTTATAACAATGTGTATTATAAATCATAAATAATAGTATTCTCCATTGAATTCCATATTTTTAAACTTATTTTTCACATCTCCTATATTGTATTCTTTGAATTAATCTAAAATATTTTCAAATTTTCTATCCCCTATCAATATATATTTAAATTACTTTTAATTAATAAATATAAAATTAATCTTAGAATGTCTAATACATTTGGATTCTCTTTTATAATTTTCAAACTATAAACTTCTTTAATCAATTTGATCATCAATTAAAAATCATCCAATTGATCATCTATCTTTCCTTTTTCTTAAAAATAATATAAATCAAAAATGTTGCTTAAATTAATACAATTTCTCACAATAAAAAAACTACTAGCTTCAGTATTATAAAACACATAACTTATCTTTTAAGATAAATAAATAATGTTATTATAATATTCATCTCTTTTCATTTTACTCATACAACATATTTATTTAAAATTGTATCCTAATGATGTTTTTTATTATTTATCATAAGCACTTGCTAAAATTAATTCAAGCATCTTTTTTTAATGAATTAAAACAGGTTTAATATTCAATTATGTACATAATATAGCCATAGATTGAGTCATTCTTTAAACTGTTGGATGAAATAACTTTATATAATAAATGAATAAACCACTCACACTTTATGAATAAATACTTTTGCAAATCAATTCAAAATCTTATAATGATTCAAAGTATTCTTATTCTATTTCTTCATCAAAAATAAAATTTTTATAATAGTTTGATAAATCGAACATATTTATAAAAAACTTACACAATTATATTTAATTAGTTTCTAAATTTTTAAACAATTCTTTTTTATGAAATTTCTTTAATAATTTTCTAGCAGATTTAAATGTTATAAGAGAACTTTAATAATTATCTTTCCTTTAAAATTCCTGTATAAATTTAACTACTGAATCTGAAGCTTTTTCCAAAATATCATTATTTATTTTAACAGTTTATGATAAATTTTAAGAATTCATCAATTTCTTCTTTATTTAAGATTCCTCTTCTGTATATTTATCATCAATCTTATACTCTAAATATTAATTAAGTTAGACTCTTTGTAATTTATGAAATATTTTTGGATGGTCACATTTAATTTCATGTAAAATATCAATTAATACATAATCAACTTGTAATTAATCGTATGGTACAAGTTGATTACAAATAGGACATTTCCATCTATTTTCATTTGGTTTTTCATTTATTGTCAAATAAGCATTTAATTCAAAACAATCAAAATGTTAACACTATTTCCCTCTAACTGGAACTTCTAATTATTACATAGTAATTCCATCAATTAATTTCACTGTAAATAATGTATCCTATAAAGTATCATCAACCACTAAATTTATATTAATAAAAATTACTTGCTAAAGATTTAATCTTATCTTAATACTATTATTTTTATTAAGTAATTATGGCATCTATTATTTTTTCTCTTCCCAAATCTAATAATTTACTCTTTAATTCAGTTATTTTTATATTTTTTACTATTGCAATGCCAAATAGAGAATTGCATTCTATATCTTCTCCTAATTTTATTTTTAATGTATTCGCTCCCCATTATATACAAGTTGATGGTCTAAAATTATAATATATAAAATTAGATAAACATATATCCATAATCGTTTATATGATATGATATGTGATGTTAGTTGTTTAATTCAACATAAACATTTTTGCTAGGCCACTCAAATAGTTTTTTTGGTTCTTTTGTTTTTGTACAAAATATTGCAAGGATTATCTATTTTTTCTTAAGTTCTTCATAATACTGATTCACTTCAAAAGAGAATGCCTTTTCTAAAAATTATGTTGGTTTCTTAATCATAGCAACATTAAATTTATTGTTTAGCTTTATGAATCCCTTTTATTCTTAGTAAAAATTTACTTCAAATTACATTAAAGGATTATTTGCACTTAAAGAACATTACAAACATCGAAGTTGTTATGGTTATTTATCAGTGATTTGATAATCATAACATTGCCAATGATGATTCTTCTAACAAACATTACAGATAAAACTATCTAAGATGTTATGTTATTCACAATAACATTATTTTTACATTTAATTAATAATTAATCCTTAAACTTTTTTGAAGCTAATACATATAATATTATTAACTAAAACTACTTTATTAACTCTAGAAAATTATCATATTAAAACTATCTCTCCCTTTTATTATTTAATCATTATTTATCAATCTAAAAATAATTCTTATTTCACTAAATTTCAAGAATTTAAATTATATTCATCATTATAATTAGATTTTTAAGTATTATCTAAAAAAAAATAAAGAAAAATTATACATTTTTAGGTTATTTTTTATTAATTTTAAAAGTGTTATTATTAAATGATAATTTATATATATTTAAGATAATTAAATTATAATCAATCCATGTTAGAACATAATAATACTATTTTAATAAGAATTGTATTGCTTGCACTCTATTTAAAATCAGTATTATCTTAATGCTAGATATTATCGCTGCCATCTAATTAGATTTATGTCTCAAACAATACAGAAAGTAGATTGATTGAAAAAGATTCTTATGATTAATTCAATTTTTTAAATGATTAAATTGAACCCTAATTTTAGATTCCAATATATAATGCTAAAATAGTGTAAACTATATTTATTGAATCAATTTCTACCGAATTTTTATCAGAAAAATGGTTATGTTAATTTATTCATGAAAATAAAAATATATATTACATTTCATGTATAGACATAATCTTTATTGATGAAGAAGGAAATGCTAATTATTATAATAAGGAACGTTTAACATTATTAGTTGAAGTATCACCAGATGAAACATGTCATTAATTTTATTTAGAGGGAACCTTAGAATTTTTAATATTCTGCCGTAAATATTAACATTTCTCCATTTATTCTGTAGATTTTTTTAATCAAACTAAACAAGCTTTGTCTTATAAGTATGATAATTTTGAGTGTCTAAAATAAACTATTGAAAAAAATGATAAAGGATACTACCTTATATCATTTTTTAATTGTGAAAATTGGTCAATTCTTAAATTTCAAGATAATAAAATCAATATTTTAGCTAATCCTTAAATATTCTAAGATTTAAAGTATGATAAAATCAGTAGTCTAATAAACATTTAATTTTGCTAAAACTTAGTAGTTTTAATTGAAAAGGATTAATATACTGTCTTTACTCTAGCAGAATCTCTAATTTTTTATGCTAATGTAAAAGTAGAAAATTTTTTTATAGAAAAGATTGTATTTACAAACACATGTAACTTCTAATACTACTTCGGAAAAGCTAAAATAAATACCATAAAAATAGTTAAAGGAGATAATTAATTTGAAAAAGTTATTGATTAAAAGACTATCGATATTCTTTAGGCTTTTCACTCTTTATTTTTATTTTCCTAAGAAAAATTATAAATTGGTTGGTTTGATGAATAAATAATAGAAATAAAATGTTTTTCTTGCAATTTTAATATAATACAAACGTATAATTTATTTTATATAATTGATTTATAAAATTAATAAATTAGGTTTTTCAAAATAAATGTTTTTGTCAACTATTTAAAACCTACAAAAAAATTTATATATGAAATATCAAATAATCCTTTTTAAAAGAGTGAACTTTAATGTTTTGAAATTTAAGAGACTTAATTTCCAAAACCTAATTCTATAAAACATGAATTTAAAAATAATTGTTAGGAAAAGGAGGAAATTTTAGTAAAAAAAGAAGAATATAACTTTCCAATACATTAAGATTTTGAAATTTTTGGAGAATATGAAAATAGAATAACTTATATTTTAGGTAATGTATATTTAAAAGATTATTGTCCTATAATTGAGGAAAACTTAAAAGGAAAATAATTAATATATTTTTAATTTAATATATTAGAAAATTAAGGTGTTTTGTTATCAGATGATATGCTTTCAGTTTATTTTTGCAATAATTAAAGTTCAGTTTCAAAAGAAATTAAAAATTATCAAGTATTAAATTATTAAAACATCATCTTTATGATAAAAGAAAAGCCATAATTGGCCAAAGCAATTTTATTTTAAATAGGAAACAATTAATAATAGGAAGAATTTCTAATTTAATCTAATATTTTATAAAAACTTTAATATTAATAGTTTATTATACTAGTTACATAAGATTAATAGGAGATGACTCTTATAGATTTATTACAAAAAAGAAAGTTGAATATTCCAAAATAATTTAAAGATATTCTAATATGGGTTGTTACATAATCTTCAAAAAAAAAGAAACTCTAATTTTTTATTGCTAAATTTAAATATTTCGATATTTATTAACTGAATCAATATCTGGTAATATAACTTAGTGATTTAATTACTTTATATAAAGTAAATGATATTACTATAGTTTATGCTGGCAAATCGAAATTTATTCTCGATTCTTAATCTATCCAGAATAAATATAGTTTAATAGCAGTTCATAATAAAAAAAACATCATTAAATAATATATTTTAGACAATAGATTAAAATTATTAGAAAATTATGAAATAGAGAATTATGATATTATTAGACCTATTTTATACTAGATTAATAAAGAAAACTTAATCATCGCTCTTAAATAATTAGATTTAAATTATTTATTTGTGTTTTAGATATAATAACCTCTTAAATTATTGTAAATATTAAAAATAAGTAAATTAGATTTTTATTTACAGAATGATTTTATAATTTATTACGACGATGATTTAAATATAAGGATTTTGGATATAGATAAATTATAAATTTAATACCTAAATCCTGCTGAAAATTAAAAATAAATAGTTTTATATGAAACAATACCAATATAATTAAAACATGAATTCGAAGCAAACTAACAAGATTAGTTATATTTGGATTTAAAAGTTATAAATTATTGCAGAAACTTGTATTCATCTTTAACAGAACATACAATTTATGTTGAAGATTCAGAACAGATAAGAATTGAAAATATTGATCTGTTTTCTGGTCCTATCGATTAATTAGTTTTAGAAAATAATTCTAAATTAAAATTAATTGGTCCATTTATAAATTAGCAAAAAATTGAAGATTGTTAAAATTAACTAACAGTTTGCTATAAAGTTATATAGTATGAATTATATTAGAATAACGCAGAATTAACACTATTTTATAATTTAAGACATTATAATAAATTAAAACTTCTACCATTTTATTTATAAAAAAACTTAAAGGAAAATAAAATTAACATTAAAGATGCTTACTTTTATAAGCGTAATTTAGTATTAGTTTTGTATGAAAAAGAGAATTCAGTGTTTGCAAGTGTAATTAACTATAATATAGATTAATTATCACAATAGTTTGAACCAATAAAGTTATAAGGACTATAGGTGAAAGATTTTAACAGAGTATAATTTTAACAAACTGGGACATTAATGTTTATAAAATATGGTTCTTTAGAAAGAATATTAAAAATTAATTAAACTAATATAATTGAAATAGACTTAGAAATTTATTTTTCTAATATACTTTTTATTGAGAATTCACCTAATCAATATATTGAGATGAAAATAATTAAAAAAATAGATGAATCCTATTTTTTAATAAATGTTTTTCAATTAAAAATGATAGAATTTTTAATCGTAGATTCTTATAAAATAAATTACCAATTGATTGAAAAGACTCTTTCTCCTCATATTAACATAGACATATATTAATTGAAACAATATTTTTAAAATTAATTGTTTGAATCATTTTTAGATGAAAATAGAATAGAAATTAAGGTTCTATAAATTACTTTAAGTTTTTCAGTAATTAGCAAAATTTAAATCAATTAAAAGAATGGTGAAATAATCTATACAGTTGAATAGGTATTTAGAAATCCAAAATCATAAGAATTATTAAATTTTAAATATTTTGATGAAAACATTCTAATTTTAATAAATTCTAAAGATAATACATCCTATTTATATTACATTAAATAAATTAAGCCATTTTATGATTATATATTTATGTTTGACAATAATTTGTTAAACTTCTATCCATTAAATACTACACATTACTTATTTTATTTTAATTAGATTGATCAATTATTTATAGGAGAGATTGGTTTTTAACTTCAAAAATTATAAGAATTGGATGATTATGAGACTTGTATAATAAAGGCTTCAAATTAGGTATCTAAGGAATAAATAAGATTAATAATTAAAAAAATAACATTTTTATCAAATAATGGTGTATTGATAACATCATCTGGAATATTGTTAGGTTCATATTATTTATATCGTCGTTAGAAGCTAAAATAGTAAGAAATTTAAAATTAATTAGTTTAGGATTATTAAAATTCTTTAGAAATTGATGAATGATCATTTTATAAAACAAATTCATATTAACATAAATCAAAAAGTTGTAGATTTAAATCTAAAATCTTATAATGAAATTTTGTTTATTGATAAAATATTTGATTTTTTTCAGTTTTGATTTTAATCTAAGCATTAGGAAAAAAATAGCTGTAGTTTAAATCTAAATTTATTTTTGCTTTTCTAATTATAATTATACAATTAATATTTTATTAATAATCTAATATGAGTTAAGTTAGAGACATGCCAGCTAATATTCTTAATTGGTTACTTGAGGCAAATATTGACAAGGAAAAAATTAACTAAGCTTGGGTAAAATCTGGTTATGATGATAAAAAAATTTTCGATATTATTTTTTCAGATGAAAATATTGATAAACAGAATAATTAAAAGTCTAATAATTAAAAACAATGTATAGATAATGATAATGATTTCCTTGAAAAATCTAAATTAGAAAAACATGTTTCAAAATAAATGACTGATTTATTATAAGCTAAAAAACCAAGAAAACCAAATAGTTATGTGGCGATTGAAAATAATGAAAATGATAATATTTTGGACATTATTTTTTAATTATTTCATTAAATACCTTAGCTTTATGAATAAATTTTAAAAGTTCAATGTAATTCATAAGTAAAATCTATTAATATATATTATATAGGAAACTGGAAAATTTTTAAAGTTAATCTAACTGCTATTAACAGAATTAACTGCCTCTAATTAAAGTTTTGTTAGTTAAAAACAAATATTACAGTCTTCTTTTTGGGGTGCTAAGGATATAGAATTTCTTGAGAAATCATAAGATCCTTCTGAAATATTTTTCTTTCTTTTAATTAAAATAGATTTTTGTCTTGGATAATAAATGAAATAAGGATAAGAGAAAAATGAGAATTTTATGATTAAGGAATTCAATTCACTATTTAATTTCAAATTTTAAGGGATCTAAGATTATGGAAGTACATTCTTATTAAGTACAGATATGGAACAAAATAGTGTTTTAAGTTTTTTAAATGAAAAATACTAATAAAAAGTTATTAGCTTTCCTTAATTTTTATGTATTTAAATAAAAAGAAAAAATGGTAAAATAAAATATTATTCTATTAGGAGATTAAAAAATTTTCAATATTAACTAAAAATTAGAGATTGAATTTTTGAAAAAGGATTATAACGGAAAAGGAATGAATTAATAAAATTTGTAGATTACTTATAATGATTTGGAAATCATATAATAGGATTTCAAAAACATAGAAAAAGTAATAGAAATTTTTTAAGAAGATGAAAATCAATAATAATCCTAAGATATTATAAAAATTTTTAAATCAAAGCTAAATACTTTATAGAGAATATATAATGTTGGGTAAGGTAATTTATAAAAAGAAAAAAATTATTAAGACAACTAATCATAAGTATATGTAATTTATTCAATTGGTTTACAAAAAGGTTCTTAGGGCAGTAAAGCAATAAGTCTGTACATCTAAAATTATAAAGATAAAAATTGGTTAAAATTTACAAATAACTAAAATTAAGTTATTATTGATGATGAAGAAGTTTTAATTGATTCCAATAAAAATGCATAATTTGTTATTTACATTAATACCAATTTAATACCTTAAGTCAAACAGCATTTAACTTAATAGAATGAAGTTTGTAAT
The DNA here is from genome assembly GCA_905182985.1 of Paramecium sonneborni. NCBI lineage: Eukaryota > Ciliophora > Oligohymenophorea > Peniculida > Parameciidae > Paramecium > Paramecium sonneborni. The sequence continues at coordinate 133,059 of CAJJDN010000156.1, read as the reverse complement.
TTAATATCAAAAAATAATTGTTATGATATAAATCACAATTCATACCTAAAACAATTGGTGCCAAAGGATGTTTTATTGGAAATATTTTAGAATAATTTGAGATATAAATAGAATCCAAATGGATGAATTATTAATATAATCTATAAGATTATATTCTTTTAATATTTTATGTTAATAAAATTCATTTTATCAAATATCATTGAATAGCAATTCTTTAATTTTTAAAAAGCGATAATAAATCTATTCCACTTTTGGATATTATGGTGCTATTTTCAACAACTGTATCCTATGATTCAAATTTTAATAATTGTGACATTGAAAATTTCATACAATAAGTTGAATTTTATTTCTGATAATATCTAATTGATTTATCATCACTGTATGTAAGATAGCTATTTGTTTTTTAATTAACTGCAGCACCTCTCAATTCTTCATCATGTTCATTCTAGATAAGAATAGATTTATCTTATTCATCAAAAAATATTACTTATTTATCTTTTGACTTAGTTGTTATCAACAATGTTTTTTCATTTAAATAATTAATACTATTTATAGAATATTCTTTAAAATCTTACTCGTAGATTACTTATAAAGTTTCAATAGAAATAACTTAAATTAATTCTTTAAAAGCAACAACTAATTTTGATTTATCATTAGATTAACTTAAACAAATAATATTGGATTCATGTTAATTTAGAAAATCCTTAATTTTTTCCCCTTTATAATTCCAAAATCCAAGTTTGCCATTATTGTCTCCTGAATATATGATGTCATTTTCATTTATAAGAAATGTATTAGGAAAATGATTATTTGATTATTAAGCAAATGAATATTTAATCTTTTTTTGTAGTATTGGAATGTAATATAATTGATCATCTTTAGACCAAATAATTCTCCTTTAGTTAAATAAAACTAAAATAGATTAATTATCATTTAAATTGACAATTTTTTCAGATAAAATAAGATCTTCAGATGTCCATATACTTAAACCTTCAAAAGTATGTAAAATAAAATAATTTTGATCATTTGATAGATAAAATGAATTTATAGTAAAACCAGTATCTATAATTTTAATAGGTTTATCATCCTTCCATAATTTTAATAATCCATCTAATCCTGCTGTAATAAATTAATTTAAATTAGTTATCCAAGCAATTTTTGTGATTTTACCATGATGAATTTCAGATATTACTTAATATTGATCTGATTTTTAGAGATCTATAATGAGTAAATTTCCATTCTAAGTACCTGCATATATAATATTATTATTTTTCATACAAATAGAATATATATGATCTTTCTTTTTTTCCTTTATTACTTTTATGGTGGATTTCTAACTTATATTCCATATTCTAATTGTAAAATCAATAGAGATATAAAAGTTATCATTCTGAACAAAACAGTCATTAATTTTAGTGAATTTGCTTTAATAATTAGAATACTAAGTAAAATCATCGATATTCCAAAAGATAATTAAATTCTATCCTGAAGTAATAAATAATTTATCATTTAATACATATATGATATCAATCTTACTTTTTTTATGAGCTTAACTCTTAAATATCATTTCCTTGTGTTCCATGACTAATAAATATCCTTCACTTGTACCAATTAATTTCTTTAATCCATTATTACTAATAGCTAAAGCTGTAATATACTGATTTTATATTTTTATATAATTGCTTATATTATAAGATTCTAATGATTTCACTTCTTATTGATCTCGACATAAATCTAATAATCTCCTTGTTTCGATATTAGGAATAATTCTTTTATTTTCATCCTTATAATCATATATTAATATAAATTCTTATAAATTATTTAGATTTTAAAGATGAAGTAATTTTTCTTCAGTTAATGTTATTATTTTGTATTAGTCTTCTGAATAAAAAATAGAAACATTTATAATCTGAGAAAAATAATGATTTATTTCTTATTTAATTTAAAATGTTTGTAAATCCCAAATATACAAGAATCCATCTTCACCTCCAGAACATAAAATATTTGAATCTTATGAAATAGCTAAACTTTTTATAGGTAATTGATGTTTTTCAAGGTTTTAACCTATCTATTATCCAGTTGATGTATTCCAAATTTTGATTAATAAATCATTTGATCCCGATATTAACCAAGTACCATCAAATGAAAAAATGCAACATTATATTATATTTGTATGACCTGATGGATTAATAATAGATGTATCTTAACTATTTAGATCCCAAATTTAGATTAAACCTTAATTTTATCCAGTTACAGCTAAATATGTATTTGCTATTAAAGTTAATGAATAGATTTTAATAAATGCTGTGAAATTAGCTTAATTAATTTATGATAATTATTATGTACTCCATAATATTATTGATTGATCAAATGAAGATGATACTAAAATCTTACCATCTATTGAAAATCTTAATTATGATATTGCTTTCTAATGTCCACTTAAACTAACAGGTTAACCTATTTTTGATAAATCATAAAGATTTATTTCACCCTTACGACTTCCTATTGCTAAGAGATTCAATTCTAAATTACTATCTATACAATTAACCCTTTCAAATTTAGTTTCAACTTATTTCATCCATTAAGCTTGTTAATTATATAAACATATTGTTTTATATTATTTTTACATTATTAAAACCTTACAACATTTAAGATCTAAAACTTATTCATTTATTATTTATGTAAATTAATTACTAGAAACAATTAAATCTTTTTATTATTAAATGATTTCAATTTTATCTTCAGAATCTACTTTTAAATTTTATAATTTTCCTTTTTTCTTTTCTTTATCTGTAATTTTTTTTGCTGCTTTTCTTTCTACTAATTCAATTGTAATTTTTAATTCATGAACCCCATCATATCCACCAAAGAATAATGATTTATCATCATATCCAAAAACACAACAAGTCCTCTCTTTATCAAAACTTTATCCATAATTAATCAATTAAATCATTTTCATATCATAAAGATCATACAATAAAATTTCACTTTCATTATATAAAGCTAAAATTCTTTAACTATTTGATAAAATTACTTTTTTAGGAATCATTTTTATATTAATTTTATTAATCTCCTATATTTTAAAAATATCATATTATCTCATCTCTGGTTTTTAATCATCAATTGCAATTAACAATTTCTCTTTATCAATATAAGTTAAACTTCGAACATTTTCTAAATTTGTTTTTATTTATGGTAATTAATTTAAAGATATATCAGTCCATTATACATTTACTATTCTTGATAAATTGAGATTAACAGATGATAATTTGACTCCAGTAAAAATTGAATTAGAAAAATCACAATTAAAGAAGTTTGCTCCACTTAATGTAATTTAAGACAATTTAATATTACTAAAGTCCATATCAATAAATTAATGATCCATTTCATTTAATAATAACATACTATTTGAACCTGCTGTAATAAAATTATCATCTGATCTAGTTAAATAAATTAAACATAAAAGTTGTTATTTTTATTCTTCATTATATCTTAATTTATCTGAAATAAAATTAATTGAACCTTTTAAATATTCATAATCCCAACTCATATTAAAAAATTCATATAATTGTAATTACTTTCTAATCATTTCATCAATAGGAAACTTAATATTAGATAAATATTCAATAAACCATTTAGCTACTAAAAATTCTTATATTGATTTATGATTAAATGAATAAATACTATTTTTTTATTTTATTGGCATACACTTTCTAAATAATCTTTTATAAACACCTTCTTCACATTAATCATTAAAAAATTCATCTTTCCAATCAGGTTCTAATTTCTTAAAAATTAAACCACTTGGTTAAAAATAAACTTATGTCATATTTCTAAATGTCATTTAATTTGCTAAATGATGAGTAAATCTCCATAATTCATTTCCAATCTATTCATAATCTATTGATTCTCCTGCTTCCCTTAATTTATAAATCTATCTCTTAAAATAATGTTCAAGAAATTAACTATAAAAATCATATGTTGATAATGGTTCTAAAATTAATGAATTTTTAATTATTTAAAATTTCTAATTATTCGAAAAATACTTTGTAATCAACTTCTCAACTTGAATTTCAGAATATTCTTGCAAATATTCACTCATAAAAATTTAATTATTTAATATAGTTTACCATTCATCTAATGCTTATTTCTCTAATTAATTTACTTTTAACAATTATTGTTCATTTCTTGCAAAATATATATATTTTTTTATAAATCTATTCTTTACATTTGTAATTTCTGATCTCTATCTCACAATATAAGGCAATACAGCCATCACTATTTCTGCCATAAATGGTGTCTCTATAACTTTATCTAATTTCATAATTTAGATGATTTTTTAATATTATGCACTTGACCATATTTCCTAAAGTAATTACTATAAGATTTTTTACATATCTTTTGAAACAAAATTTGAACATTTAAATAGAATTTACTGAATTACTTTAGAATTAAGCATATACATATTTTCAGATTTTATTCTTCCTAAATTCAATGATTTCAATAAATCCATAAAATATGTTTCATATTCAGAATAATCTTAAGTATTATTATTATTAAAATAAAATTCCCTAATATCTCTCTTAATACAAAGCAATGTATATTGATCTATATACAATTTTTATTATTCGGTATTAAATTTCAATAATTTAACTTCTTTGTAAAATTAAGGATTATTAGATTCAGATAAAAACCATGTATTATAACCTGCAATATTAAATAATTCTGTTCTACAAGTTGTTATAATTTTAGGAAATTTATTTTTATCTGTTTAACATTTCCATTTTGATAATTTATTTGAAATATTCAAATTTAAACCAACATAATCTGTCTTCAATTCATCATAACTGTCCATTATTATAACTAATTTAAATTTACGTTTTTCAACAGCTTCTTAAAAATCTTAAATCTATCTATCATTAAATCTATAATTATCAGATTTTAAAGTTTCTTCAATACAATTATATACAGGATCTCTTAATTATGGTAAAGATACAAATATTGGAATTAATGGTATATAATCACTTTTTTTGTTCTTTTAATAAAACATCCAAAGAAATTCTTCTATTTTTCTTGCTGCAGTACTCTTTCCTGATCCTGCTTAACCATGAATTAAAAAACTATCTTTTGATGATTTCCAAATAAACTCATTAATCTCACCATCACCAAAAATATCATCTGTAAATAAATTTGTTTTTTCATTAGAAAATTTAGAATCATTTAATTTTTCTTTTGTTTTTATTGGAATATAAATATTATCTGAATTGAAAATCAATCTTTATTATAAAATTTTTTTCATTCTTAATTCTAATAATTCAATTATTGTTCTACCTTTTAAATATTTAATATCTTTGCTCATGATATCTAATGTCTCTTACATTTGTATAATTGAATTTTCTATTCTTAATAAGTCCTACTTTAAATCCTAAAGAAATATTATTGTTATTCCAAGTGTATTAGAAATTTAAGTAACATTTTCAAACATCTATTAAATTTCTTTTTCTAACTTAGAATATTCCTTTCTTAATTACTATTTATAATTTTCTGATGTTTCAATTGATATTTATTAAGCTATTTCATTTAAGTCTTTTAATTTGTCTTTTAATTTATTCTAAATAATTATTTCTTAACTTGGCCAATATTTACTCATCAATTAATTAGATAATTATATCGATTTATCATCAAACAATTATTTAATTCTCTTATCAGTTTCATAAACTTAAAATCTTATATATAATCCAGAATTGAGTGTCAAAGCATTTTATTACAGACAACTTCTTCTCATCTAAATCAATTCATAAACTATAAATTGTCTAATTCTCCATTAATTATTTGATAATAAATCATTAATTCCTTGCTAAATCAAATCATAGTAATCATTTTTTTTCTTCTAATCATCCTTACTTTCTATCTAGTTTAATATAAAATATATTTATGGTTCTAAATCAAAAGGATATTAATAAAATTCTTTAATTGATATCATTTATTAAATGTATTAATAGTCTATATTAATGTCTATAGATTAGCTACAATAATCATTCATTGTATCTTACAATAGTTTATAAGATTCTTAAGACTAATACAAAAATTAAGGTTTTTTTGTAGCTAATTTTAATAAAGTAGTGTAGTTTAAAATCTAAGATTATACCTTTTCAGAATTAATCAAAATATTTTAAAATTATTGTATTTACTCTTATTATCTAGTTTTAATTTATTTTATTTCATCAATTAAAGACTCATAAAATTTTATTTCATCATTCCAATCAAATTATTTCTATTCAATTTTTACAGATGTCCCTCTAACTAATTTACAACATTCGTTTAGTTATTTTTGAATATCGTCACAAATAAATAATGCTATTTATTTATCTTTTTCATTTGTTATTTACATTAATTTCACTATATCAATTAATTCAATTATGTTTGAAATAGAAATTTTCTTATTTTCTAAATATTAATAAAATTCATTATCTTCATTTTTTATGTACTCTCTCATAGTTTCAAATGATTTTAAAAATTCATCTTAATAGATGGATAGTTTTTACAAACTTAATATAATTTATGATTGAGTTAATGAGTCAGTGTTAAAATTTGGATATATTTCATGAAATATGGATTAATCTTTTAAAATAATAAGATCATCTTTTTATTCTAAATTATTTTCCATTTAACTTCTTAAGAAATCAGTTATCATTTTAATTCCATTACAAACTTAATTTAAGTAATTTATGTTATCATTTAATTCTTCTTGTACTATTCTACAAATTTCTTAGTCAATACTTATATCATTTCTTAGTTGAGTTTCTTTAAATAAATATTTTGTTAAAATTCCTAAAATCTAATTAATTGATATAAATTTTTCAATAGTTATAGCTTTTAAAATTTTTGCAAATTAATGTGATTAATCAAAAGGAATTTTTTAAAGAAATTTACTACTTTAGCATTTTAAGTATTAATTATACATAAATTATAATGATGATTACAAAGGATCATATGAGGTTATTAACATGGATTATTAAATGATATCTTATTTTAAACTCTATAATTTATCATCCTCTTTAAATGAATTAATCATTTTCAATCTGATTGACAAGATAACTTAGATTTATAAATTCCAATTAATAAAACATTTTGTTTTTTCGGTTAATTCCAAAGATTTATAAAATCCAGAGAACCACTTATTTTCATCATTATTTTTGTTTATTGCTTTTTCTTTTTTCATTTTTAATGAAACAATCAATTTTTCAATTTAAGATTGATCAATTGTCTTTTAAATTATTTGTTATCTTAGTTCATGATTTATATCATCTTATGAAAAATGATCTAATAATTAAGATACTTGATTAATTTAGAATATGGAATCAAAATCAATTATTTAAATTTATTAACTTTAAAATTAACAATTTAAGAATTTCTATAGATACTAGACTAAAATTTTATCTGTCTCAGGAAATTAATAATGAGTGAAGTTTTTATCGATTTGATTTTTAAGAGATTAATAAATAATTTCAAGATGTTCTATATCACTTTTTAATTAAATAATTTTAGAGATTAAATCTTAGAGCATTTCTTCAGCTTCTTTAATTTTTTATTAATCATTATTAGAAATTAATTATTTAAATAATTCTATCAATTATTATTATCCTTATTAGATTGCACTAACAGAATTAATTAATTAAGAAATTTATGATTAACTAAAAGTATAATTTTTAAAAGTAGAATTAGTTGCTTAAACAACAGATAGTTTATTAAAATATTATTATTCATAACTGGATAATAATCCATGTTCATTTAAAATATAGGATTAAAATTTTGATAATTCTTACAATGATTAACTACTTTCGAATATTAATTTTAATATTTCATCATTTTAAATTTAGAAATAGTCAATAATAATATAACATTTACTATCAAAATTAGGAATTGTATATTCTTTTCCTTATAAATATTAAGTAAGTTAAGATTCAATTTTCAATTCTTCAACAGTTAATTTGAATTGAAATAAAGAAGATAATATCTAAATCCAACTGCACCAAATTTCCCAATCAGTGGATTCTCGAATGATTTCACAATACATTTTACTTAGAATGGTTGCTAATTGTTTAGCATCTTTTCCATTCTCTAATTCATCCATGATATAAAATTTTAATTACTAAAGTGAAAATATGATTTCTAATTTTCTCTTTCTACTATATTTAACTCCTTCTTAATAAATGTAAATAGCACTCTTTTTAAGACTTTATATTAGATCATCATTAATTGTAAATGTGACTAATGATTTAAGTGCTCCACCTAAAAATTATATTAATATTTCCTCAGCTTCCTTTGAATTTGTAGGTTGAATTGTAATTATAGATTTAATAATAAAGAATTCAAAGTATAAATTATTAAATAATTTGTCATTTCTTGTTTCAATTTTTAATTATTCTCTTATTAAGGCCATTTCTCTTAACATTACTTATTATTTATTAATGTCTAAATATCTTTCTGAATTACTAATATAAAATGAAAACAATATCCAAGATAATTATGTCATGATCTAAAAAACATATAAAGAATATCCGACATTTTATTTTACAATATTTTACAATGTTTATATTAGTGTATCTAAACTCTATGAAACAAGTTCAAATGATTATTAGTTTAATTCAATATTACATACTAAACTCCATATTTATCTTTGATTCAATTAAAAGAATTGAAAACTATTCATTAGATTGTTTTCTTAATCTAAAACTGTCACTGATGATCTTGAGATTCTATCACAATGAAACTTTATTTAAGATGTCAATCCTGGTGTTGTTTTTGTATTTTAGACTTATATTTTTGTAGGATTTATAATTTTTGAAGATCCACATCCTCCTCCTCTTAATTTCATTTTAATATATTTTGATAATATTTATTGTTAATATATAAATTATACACAAATTAAAACCATTAATGTAGCTAAAAGATATCAATATATATGTATTTTGATGTTTGCAGTATCTAAAGATTAAATTTTTTAAAAAAAAAGTTCTAAATAAATTTTATTCACAATTTCTCTTTACAAAATTTATTTAATAAAAGCATTTATTTATATTATATAATGGATAATTAGATATAAACAATTAGATAATTATAATTAACTATTTAATTAGCTTCAAATGAAAATAAAGAACTAAGAGAGAAATGGTTACTATTAAAATAATAATATGATCCAGAATTAGATACTAAAATATCTAATCTTGAAAAGACAGTATTATTTTAATAGTCATAAATTTCATAATTATAATAAGAGAAGCTAAAGAGAAGTAATATATAAGATTGGAATGATGAAGATGAATATTATTAGCTTTAATAATTAAATGTTAAAATAGAAGAATAAAATTAACAATTGATTAAATACTAAGAAAATGTTTACTAAGTTTAATCATAAATAAGAAAGTGTTAAGAAGAATTGTGTGATTTACAAGAGAATGAAAAAAAAAATAAAGAAGATAATTAAATATTTAAAAAGAGAGCTAATGAGATGGAAAAATTGTTGTAAAAAGTTAGAGGACAAGAACCATTGTCTTTATCATATATCAACGAAATCGATAGATTGACAATAAAATTATAGTAATTGCAGAAAAATCAAATTCATTCAAGATTAACTTATTAAAGTTGATGATATTTAAATAACATTGTATAAATACAAATATCATAAAAATAAAATAAGTCTTTCTTTAAGAATAGAATAAATAAAGTTATCATTTAATGTTATTTTATATTTACATTGTATTGAAATATTTATCTTATTGTTATAGATAATTATTCATAAAAATTGATAATAAATGAACTCAGATGATTGAAAATACTATAATATTTATAAAATTCAAAAAACAAGGAAAGAAAATTTACGAAAAGAGTAGTAGCAATTTGAGAATGAGAATAATATATGAAGTTAGACAGAGTATAGTTATAACAAAATATTAATTATTTCTTTATTAAATTGGATTCTATTATATATCTGATAATGAAAATATTAGGAATACTTACCTATGAATTAGAATTGACACATCTATTATCCTATCTAAAATTTAATATTCTTTCTTATTTTTTATGATAATAAATTTAATTTTATATAAGACTGTTGCATTTTTATTTAATTTTAATAGTTATGTAATTCATTATTTATAAATTATATTAAACTAATAAGCAATTTAAATATTAATTGATTAAATTAAAACATAAGATTTTTCAAATTAGTTTTAATATAAAATACATAAAATTCATAATTGGCATCTCTATGATGATTAAATACAGATTTAATGACGCAAGAATTCCTATTAATCATAAAATTTAAGACTGCTTTACTTTATAAAATATATATTAGACATAAGTGTTATTGTAAAAAATTTGAAATAATAATTATTTATCATATACATATATTTTTTGAATTAATAAATCCTTATTCTAATAAATTAAAATTTCATCAAATATATTATCTTTTTATTTAATTTCCCCTTTATTTTAAAGTCTTTTTTTAACATTTCTTAAATAAAGCTATAACTATTGTTTATTAGTCTATATCAACTTCTGCAATATTGATTAATTCGTCTCCTTTCAATTAATAAAATCAACAATTCTTTTTCATTTTCTTGATTAAATTTTAATTTAATATTATATTATATAATTTTATGCTAGTATTCATTTGAAAATTCATGTTTATATCAAGAATCCTTATAATATAAATCAACTATAACGAAATCCTTTTTTTATAAAATTGTGTTGATTTAATACATATTTTAATTAAAACAAAAATACTAATTCATTTTTTTTTTATTTTAAAATAATAATTCAAATTATATAAGTAAAATTAACCAAGAAAAATTTAAGAGCACATCTTTTTCAAAATCAAGAAAACTAATTTTTCTAATTAATTAATTTAAATAAAAAAATATCGAATCCTTATTAGATATTTTTGCACATTAACTAATATAAATTTTCTATTAATTTAGATAAAAATAATTCAAATTCTTATTCCACATTAAATATGCTGCTCAAAAATTTCCATTTTGGTTAATTCATTTTACTTTTAACTTTTTTTATAGAAGATTCATTAGAATGTGAGACAATATTTATTGAGCAAAATGAAATTGTTTTCTCAAATTTTAATAACTACTTTATGATTGAAAATGATTATGAAAATGAAACTATTAATGATGATTAAATACTGTATCCTTAAATTTAAGAATTAGATCATTTTTCATTTGATGATAAGGCTTAAATAATTTCTACTATCATAGTTCCTTTTCTATTCAAAAATTTAAATCTTGAAAAGTAACTTTGTTCACTTTATAAAATGGATGGGTATTTTATATCTTGCATTTCCATAGAGAAAATTATAAAAGAAAAAAGAGAACTTTCAAATCAAAACCATGAAATATAATAATAATTTTTTTCTGAAAGCTTTCGATTATCTATATTAACTGAAAAAGATGAAGATTGTGAATAATTATTTCAGATTAACTAGCTTGATCTTTTAATTATTTGTAATTCACTCAATCGTCTAAATATATATTCAATAAATTTAAATAATATTACTATCACTAACAAAGATTTTGATTTTGATAAAACTTAATACAAATTTTGTCAAGTTAAGTATGAATAATATTTTGACAATTCATTTTTGTTAATATTTTATGACTGTGTCTAATGGGCAATTTATATATAAAAAGATACTTTCTTAAATTTAATTTTTAATAGCGATATTGCATTGGAAAATGATTCATATTTTGACATTGATTTTGTTGAAAATATTTAAATTTGTTAAGAAAAAATTATAATATCTGGAAATTATAAGTACTTTCAATATTCTTATAAATCTAATAACACGCTTTCTATTAACTTTTTTGGTTCCAAGAAATTTTTTAAATAAGTCTTATTTGATAGATTTTGCATAATTTAATATTATCTTCTAGAATCTTAATCAAATAATAAAATTTATATTACAAATGAAAATACTAATTTTGAGTTGGAAGGTATTCCAAAATATGTTTATTTCGTTTCAAATGTATTATTTATAATAAATGAAGAAGGGCTTTTAATTATATTGAATAAAAAGTTTAGAAAAAAAGTTGAATTAAAAATATTTCCTTTACATTTTTATTATATAAATAACTTCTTTTATCAGATTGATTACGAAAGCAAAACCTTTAAGTTTTATAAATACAAAATAATTAATAATTACATCATAAATCCTACAAAAAAGTTCCTATTATATTTTTCATATTATAGGTAATTTATTGATGAATCTCCGAGTTAATGTTAATTGATTTAGATGAATAAAAATTCAACATAAATTCAAACTTATAATTATTCATTATAAATAAATATTAAATGTGAAATAATCGATAAAATATTTATAAAAAAACCAAGTGTTTAGTTGCCTGAAAATTTCAAAGTTGTAATAGAATCTGACATTTTAAATTTAGTTAAGAATATTGATGATAAAGAAAAATTTGAATCACTTTGTCAGATACCAAAATAACATCTTCAAAATATTCATTTATTGTATTATCTTTCTGATCATAAAGCTTGTGTAATTTTTTTAACTGCAAAATTTCTAAACATTTTATATTGCGATGATTAAAAATTGGTTTAAATTTATATTTAAAATTAGAAGGTAATTAATTTTAAATAACAAATTTTGCTTCTTAATGACTATGTGGATCATTTGAAAATTGTTTAAATTTTTAATGGTTTGCCAAAATATCAAGAATATAAACTAGATAGTAATATTTAAGAATTTGTCTAAAATTCAAAATATGTTTTAATAATTACAAAATCCCTACAAAAAGTTGAATTATTTGATTTAAATTTTATTCAAACTGTTTAATTGCCTTCTCTGTTAAATTAAATCTTGCTAAATATTTATTTAAATAATTTGAATAAGGAAGAGAATCTTTAGAATTTTTATTGTAAAAAAGGTAAAAATATTTTCATTTTGTAGTACTATAAACATTTAATGGTATTTAAATAAGACTAAATTTTTCATTTTGAGCTAAAATAGTAAATTCTATCAATTATACAAATATCAAGTTTTTTAAATGCCTTTCATATTGTTGCTGTAGATAAAAACGAAAATTGCTTTGTTTAGTTTGTTTTAGATTAAGCAGATTTAACACTCTGGAACAAGCATTGTTTATAAAACTCATAATTTATATACCCAATCATATATTAAGAATTTCAAAATTAAATTATTATTGCAATTACTAAAGATAACTGCACTTTCTTAAATATATTTACATTTTAAGAAACAAATATAATTAAATTGAAGTAAACTATCAAAGTGAGCTAGAAGCAATTCTTTATTAATTAAAATTAACTGTTTTATTTTGATATAAACAATCAGATATCTATATTAAACTTAGATCATCTAATTATTGAACTTAACCCTATTCTTCAATATAATAGAAATTTTAAAATAGATGAAAAGTTAGTCTTTTATATTAAAAATGAATTTATTGACAACACATAAATCATATTTGCTTCAAACATTTCATTTTTTTTTTAATGTTAAAAATTAATTCCACTTAAGAATGAATTTTCAATTATTCTTGACAATAATACAATAATTCAGCTCAATGATCTTTTTTAAGGGGCTATAGATATCTTAAAATTAGAAGGAAATTCAAATGTACTTTTGGAAGGTCCTTTCTTGTATCAATAGTAAAATAATTAAAATAATAATGAATTATTAACTGTAATCTATAATGTAGAGTAATACAATGTTCAAATTTGTTTAATTACTATTTAGTCAATTTCTGATTATATGCAGATTTTAAAAATCCAAATTAAAAATTAGGAAGAAGATCTATTTTAGGAAAAATATGGAATCTTTTTATATGCATTTTATTTAAACTAGTCATAGATTATATTCTTTTTTGAGATTGAGAATCAAGTAAAGGCTTAAATTTTTAGAATAAATCAAGAAAAACTTACTATAACAGACGATTCAGATTAGTTAATAATTAATAATTATAATTAAAATCTAGAAATTACAAAATAGAATAATTTATTTTAAATTAAGTAAGGATAACATTATGATTATCTTTATATTGAAAACGGCAATATGCTACTATTATAAAATATAAAAGGAATTAAAAATTTATTACTTATATAAAATTCAAATGAATTACTCTTAGAATCTAAATTCTAATATTCTTAATCATTATTCTCTATTAGTCTGATAAAAATTGAATAATTGGATTTTTTGATTATAAAACAATTTACTCTTAGTTTGGATACATTGTTAGAGGATTTTGACAAACGTAATAAAGACTAATATACTTATAAAAATATTTCTGTTATCAATGCATCAATAAGTACTTAAACTTTAAAAATCAAAGTGTTAATAATACTTGAAAATTATTCTACTCTTTAAAATATTTAGATTGATTTAACTACTGGTGAATTTAATTTTACAAATTAAAAAATTGTTAGAAATCCATTAAGAGATTTTAGCAATTTAAAATTTATAGATGTAAACTATCTCATTTTAAATGAAGGACATAGTTGTTATATTTATGATATTCGACCAATAAAAGAGATTTATGATTACATATTTTTCTATTAATTTTGTTACAATACTATATACCAGTATAATACTACTCACTATATTTTTTATGAACTAGATTTTGATATTTTTATGATTGGATAAATTGATTATCGAATTAGAATTTTGAATAATCAAACTTAAACAGAGAATTGCACTTTAATTGCAGAAAACTCTTTATCTAAAGCAGAAATTACCTTACATTTAATTTAAAATATATCATAAAAGAGTCCAGAAAGAACTTTTGCATTTAGCATTTTATGTTTGACAGTTATATGTATAGTTTTGATCATTTATTTTATTCGAAGATCCTTTTTAAAGAAAAGAAAATAATTTTCTATTTTAAATTCATGATATATTTATTATCTATTTATAAAATCATAGCTAATAGTTAAATTAAATACCTATTTTACTTATAATGTTTTCATTTCTCTTGATTCTTTTCATTTGCCTGCTTAGATAAATTATAAAATTATTATTAATCATTTTTTTTATAGGAATGAGTAAATTTAAAAAAAAAATATATTTTCAACAATTTTAAAAATAAAAATATCCTGTTTCTTATTAAAATGAATAATTATATGATTTAAATTCAAATAATAGTTTCTTTTTATATTTCAAAAAATAATTATAATTTTCAAAAAATCAATGGAAAGGGAAAGATATTAATAATTAAAAATATTTTTATGAATAAATTTCAAATAAAAATATTCTAATAAATTTAAAAGGTTTAACCAGAAAAGGCATTTATTATTCGTATTAAAATTTTTTCAGATAAAATATAAATTGTAATTAAAAAAGTTGGTTAAAGAAAAGGAAATTTAATGATAGTAACAATTAGGATATTGAATTTATTCAAAATTTGGTTCATGTGTTTTAGTAAATGAGCAGATAAGAAGTGAAATTTATAATGATTAAAGTAGTTAAATATTATAAAATAGTTTTGGCTATAAAGATAATATAGAATAATTTATTTATAATAGCGTAGAGCAAATTATGTATGTGATTATAAATTTTAATGGATAAAGAGAGAGGTGAGGATTATGAAATCATTTAATCATTAAAATAATGTGAATTTATTGAATTTATTGAATTTATTGAATTTATTTCATAAGCATAAACAACATATATAGAGATAGAACCTTAAGTGAGGATTAATATTTAAATAAATATAAAAGAGTTATTATTGAATGGTGCTTAGAGATTTAAAATCTACCATATAATTGAGATTTTTATTATTACAGATTGTTGATTATCAAAACGAATCTAAATAGATTAAAAATGTCATAATCAACTATATAGGACAGT
Organism: Paramecium sonneborni; assembly: GCA_905182985.1. NCBI lineage: Eukaryota > Ciliophora > Oligohymenophorea > Peniculida > Parameciidae > Paramecium > Paramecium sonneborni. The sequence goes on along the minus strand of CAJJDN010000156.1, from coordinate 117,170 downwards.
CTAAATAATAATCTTCTAAGAATAAATCAAGATATAGAAAGAGGATAAGATAGGAATTATAAGGAAATCTGAAATAGTAAATATTGAATATCAAAATTAAAGAATTTTATTACATAAAAATAAAACAATAAATGCATAAGAAATATTAATATTGATAAAATTTATAAGAATATTAAAGAACTAATAAGAAATAATAATTTCAAAAAGGATTAATATTGTAGAAAGAGAAAAAAAACAATTACTTAAAAGTTATATGATTTCTGAGTTAATATATTAAAAAGAGTAAATGGATGGGTTGATAAATTGCTTGAAAAGAAGGTTGAGAAATTAAAAATATTGAAATTAAATGAATATAATTAATATTAATAACTATAGAAAGAGAGATTAAGATTAATTAAGATATTATTGAATAGAATGAATTTAAAATATCTTTTGATAAAGAGACAAACAATTAAAGAATTGATGATTGTAAAGTATAAATAAAAAATAAAAAAATATATATATATATTAATTTTAATGTCAACTTCAAGATTAGCAATAAGATTATATACATATCGAGGTTATTCAGCTCCTTGGAGAGCAAGTATTATGTTAAAACTAAAGTAACTACATTTTCAATAATTTTTTGTAAATTTACCTAAAGGCGAGTAATTAGCGAATATGTATTCTTAAATCAATCCATTTTAAGTAAATAAGATATTAATATATTAATAGGTAGTTCCAACACTTGAGATTAATGGATAATTATTACATGAGAGTATGGCAATTGCAGAATATTTAGAAGAAGAGTTTCCAAGGATTAAATTACTTCCAAAATCTCCGATAGAGAAAGCTATTGTGAGGTATGAATGATATTAAATAAATATTAGATCAATGTGTGAAACAGTTAATAGTGGAATTCATCCATATCATGCATCTAGATTATATAGATATGTTCATAATTATGTGAGTGATATAAATAGATAAGAGATTTCTGAGCCATTTTTAGATCGAGGTTTCACAGGTTAATTAATTATAATAAATTATTGTAGCATTAAATACATTAGTAGAAAAACATGGAGGAGATTATTCATTTGGAAATTAAGTAACATTAGCTGATGCATTTATATATCCAGCATTAAGAGGAGATGATGTTTCGTACTTAGTTAGTTTAGATAAATATCCAGCACTTAAAAGAGTTGTTGAAAATCTAGATAATCTAACAGAATTCGCTTATGAAAATCCAGATTCATAAGGATGACATTATTAATATGAATAATTATTTATTATTACAATATGTAAATTTCTTAGATTATTGTATGTATGATTTTTTGGGAGGATCAAAACCAATTTAGATAAGATGGGTTGTTAACTTTTTTAAAGTACTTACATTACCATTTATAATATTGTTGATGTATCAAATTTAAAACTTTGAATTTGGAACATATTTATATGTATTTAATTATTATTCGATTGAAATTAGTTAGCATTACATGGAAGTTATGGTATAATTTGGCTTTGTAAAGATTTGATTTTTCCTGATTAAAATTTTTAGAAATATACAACAATTCCATCAGCAATAGGAGGAAGTTTAATTTTGATTGCATATTGGATTTTACCAGTGATTTAAGTTACAGGTTATGGATAGAATTAAATTAAAGCTAACTTTGTATGTATTATTGTAATGTTGTATGTTTTTGGAGTTGTTTTAATGATGTCTAGTGATTGTTAAAAATATTATACATTAAAATATAAAAAGGGGTTAATAAAAGATGGATTATTCAAAACAAATAGAAATCCAAATTATACAGGAGAGATATTAATATATCTTTCATTTGCAATGATTACAAATAATGCTTTAAGTTATTGTATTGTATTTATGTCTTGGATTTTTATGTTTATTCCATTTATGTTAAGAAAGGAACTTTCATTAAGTAAAAAGGAAGGTTGGAGCGAGTATAAGAAATAAAGTTTTTTGGTATTTTGGAGAATTTGTGGATCAGATATCATTAATATGTTATTATATTATATGATGATTGTGTTAATAATTATTATAATTCTATGATGAATAAATATAAATAATATTAATGTAATATAATCTTTTAGGAAATACAGGATTGTTAGTTTCACAATTAGGATTTGGAAACATGGTCAATTTTCAACCTGAAGATGAAGAAGTCAATGTAGCCATTATTAAGAGAGCATACGAAGCTGGAATCAATTTTTTTGATACTGCAGAATTGTTCTTAATTCCTAACTATTATTAGCTATTAACATGGAGAAGCTGAAAAATAATTAGGAAGATCAATAAAAATTCTTAATATTCCAAGAGAGAAATTAGTAATTACTACAAAAGTATTTGGTAATTAAACACCAGGAGGTATTGATTATAAATAAGAATTAGGATTAAATATCAATAGAATGTGCACTTTGAATAGAAAACATATTATTGAAGCTGTTAATACTAGTTTAAAGAATTTATAATTAGATTATGTAGATATAGTTTATGCTCACTAATATGATTGTGAAACACCAATAGAAGAAATAGTCAGAGGATTTAATACAGTAATAGAAGATGGCAAAGCATTTTATTGGGCAACCAGTAATTGGAATGCTGCTTAGATTCAAGAGGCTATAAATTACGCAGATGTTCATGGATTGATTAGACCTATTGCTGATCAAGGGGAATATCATATGTTAGAACGAAAGAGATTTGAAGTTGATTTTGTATCTTTGTATGAAAAATACAATTATGGAACCACAATATATAGTCCTTTATGCGGAGGATTTTTAACAGGAAAATATTTAGATGGAATACCTGAAAATAGTAGATGTGGTAAAGATAATGGATGGTTAACTAAAGATAGAGCATCTAATAGATTTCTATTTAAACATAGTACAAATATCTATATATACTTTAATAGCAAGTAATCCAAGAAATGTAGAAGGATTGAAATAATTCGTAAATCTAGCTAAAGAATTATCAGTCACTCCAGCATAATTAGCATTAGCTTGGACTATGAGGAATAAAGATATAGATGTTGCTATTACAGGAGCAAGAACTGTAGCCTAATTAGAAGAATCTTTGGGAAGCTTACAATTATTAAAGAAATTTGATTAAGATTTAGATGAAAAATTAAATAAAGTATTTGAAAACACACCAAAATAAGATTTAGATTATAGAACATGGAAACCTATACCAAATAGAAGATGAGTCATTTATTATATTTTAATATTAATAAATCCCTTATTATTTATAATTCATATTAAATACTCGAACACTTTCTCTTACACTTATCTTATTAATGATTTTTCAGATTTATCATTTGTAATTACAATATCAGATTTTTTAATTTTAATCTCTGCTTTCATTTAAGATTCAATTCTCTATAATATTTGTTCTTCATTTAAACCACTTCTATCTTTCACTCTAAGATAACAATAAATATTTGCCTTTTGATTATTTCTTCTTGGCTTGTTACAACAACAGTAATTATAGGGAAACAGAAATACTCTAATACTTTACTCTCAAATAATAATGGAGCATCAATAACAACATATTGATCTTTTTAAATGAAACAAATTTTCCAAATGGATTTAGCTATTTCTTTAAAAATATATTTATTTGTAATTGCTTGCAATTATTTTCTTTTTTGATTATCTTGAAATACTGAAAATGCTAATCAATACAAGTTACCCAAGTCTGCTAATCTCTATCTATCTATTGGTTGTCCATCTTGGTTACCTGCTAGAATTGAAAGTCCAAATCTCTAAACAATAAGTTTATAAGCTGGCTTTCCAGGTTCTACAATATCTCTGCCAATTTGATCGCAATCAATTACTTAAACTTTAAGGAATTCATTAAAGTATTTAGCAATCGTAGATTTCCCACATCCAATTCCTCCAGTTATTCCTACTATTTAAACTCTTCCTATATAATGTTGAATCCCAAATATTATTATCAATGTGATGATGAATCTTACTATTTTATCAAAAAAATCAAAAAAATTCCATGTTATCAAAACATTGAATAAATAAACAGCTATAAAAAGGAATATTTCATCAACTCGATATCTATGATTTATAATTTCAAATATTACCTTCTTCTAAATTTACGCTTATTTAAGTTGATAAGGATACACAATAGACAGAGTAAGGCTAAGTAGAATGGGTAACATATATATTCAATGATATGTATTTCAGTGTGTTCTGAGTGTTATGATTGAATAATCTCTTCAATAATAACTTATTCTTCACTATTTAATTATTCCATTAAGGTATTCGTTTTTTGTTTTTATTAATATATTATGAAATCAGCATTGCTACTTTTAGTAATAGCCTTGGCAACAGCTTCAACAGTTGGAGAGTTAAGTTAGAGATTGTAAAACTATGCAGATCATCCTTTTGGATCATCTATGATTAACTTGGTTAGTGTAAATATGAAAACAGGTGGATCATTAAATGAGCTTAAACAACTTCTCTAATAAATAAAGGATGAATTGATAGCACTTACATAATTATAAGATTAAGAAAATAGCACATTTACAAGAAGATCTCAAGTTGACCTTGCCAAACTTTAAGCTACCCTCGAATAAGCTTAATAAGATCTTGATAATTAGAGATAAGAGCAATCTAGTCTTAATAATGAATTATCTACACTTTAAACAAGAGTTAAAGAAGATTAATCAGCTCTTGATAGAAATGGAAGAGGAAGTTCTGATGCTCAATCCAGACTTGATGCAGAAAATGCAGATTTTGCTACTAAATATTCTGATTATAGTGATGCTATCTTAGCATGCAAAGAAGCATAAAGATTATTAATGAATTTAAGAGGCGAAGGAACATCTCTTATTTAATTAACGTATTTATTCATTCTTATTCTTTTTAAGATAAGACACCAAGAGTAATCTTATATAAACTAAAGAGAATTTCTAAAAAATAAAAGAAATTCTTGAAGCTCATACAAAAAAGAGTTCATTAACACTCTTTTAACCTATAATAGAAGGATTAGCTGAAATGACAACTAAAGTTAACCCAGAAACTTTAAATAATGTTTTAAGTTTAGTTGCTAGATTAATCACTGCCCTATAAGAAGGACAAGATTAATTAGAAGCTAATCATAAGACTCAAGTAGAAAATCTCACTAGATTAACTGATGATTTAAGAAATGAAAAATAAACTCTATAAGTTTCATTAGCTACAGCCAATAATAGACTCAAAGAAATTTAATCTAGATTAAATGAATTAGATGGGTTAATTAATATATCTAATGCCATTGTTGAAGTCACTTAATTGAACATTTAAGATGCCACTAGAATTAATGAATTAGAAGATCAAGAATACAGCAACTAAAAACTTAGTAGGTATCAAAATATTCCTAATATTTCATTAGATAAACTGAAATTGATATCGTAGATAGATTAATTGAATATATCAACCAAAAACTATCTGAATGATTCATAAATCAAATGCATATATTCAATTTTTATTATTATTCCATTTATATATATTCTATATATATAATATTCATTTTCATAATTGCATTAGTTAAATACCTATTGATTTTTATAGAGATGCCTTTTTTTATTTCTAAATGCTTGTCTTCTTAATAGGCTAAGCTTCCTTTTTACTTTATTAAGATTCCTCCTTATGTGATCTTGATATATGACCACTAAAAATTAATATATTTTCATACCCTAAAGAACATGCCTTCTAAAAAGTTAAAGGACAGAATTTGCATTTATATATCTTTGTGAATCGATTCAAATTTTTATTAAATGAAAAACATATTTCTCCTCCTTCGTCAATCTCTGTATTCCTAAAACACAATTTCTATTATGATTAATTTTATAGTAAATGACCTAATCTTCCAACTATCCCATTTATGTTCTATTATATATATACTATCTAAAGTTTCTCGAAATCATCTGGCTTACCTAATTCAACTATATATATATCAATAATTTATTATACCAATTTACTCATCCTAGATTTCCTTCTTCAAATTAAACACCTTCCATTAAATACTGTTATTATTTTAATACTATTTTTATTACTATTTCTCTTAAACTTCTTATTCCACTACAGAACTATTACAATTATTATTATTCAAAAAATTCAACTACTAAATTTTTATCTCTTGCATCTTTGATTCCAATTTCTCCATTGTCTAATCCAATTCAATCATCTATTATTATATGTTACCCAATTAATTGTAAAAGGTCTCATCCTCCTCTCCTTTCTATAATTTATTTCAATTAAATGTTTACTTATTGAATCTAATTAAAATTCCCAAAAGATGGCAATACTTTTTGCTATTTAAAACTATATTCTTTTTAATCAAGTAAATCATCAAATGCTGGAACTTAACCATTTGCCTTTGTTTATTTTGAAGAATTGTTATAAACTTAATGACTTTGTCTTGTAAAGATTGATCTCTACGGTCTTACACTTGATTAAGCATATTAAGATGAACTCCAAATATGGCCTAATTGAAATCCTCTTCTGGGAGTGTATTATTGATAATTGTTATTTCTATATGGTGTATCCGATGGGTATTCATATATTTCTTCCTGCTCAATATAAGTTTATTTTCTATTCATTTTATTAATTAAACTTCTTTACTTATCTATAAATTTGAATTTTTTTTTAGCTAATTTTTCAGTCTGATTTCACTTTAAAAATAAATTTATTTTCTATTATATTATTTTTATAACTAATTTTATAATGAATCAAATTGGAATTCAATACAATAAAAAGATGATTATTCTGAATTATTTAGAATTAATTTTATTACTCATTCTAATTTTTATTTCCACTCTATTTGAGCTAAATACTGCAATTAATTTATTTTCTTTCTTATTAACCTTTTAAAGTTATTTTATGATAGAATATTAAATTACCAATATTGCAAATTACCTATGCAAATTTTAAAAATAATAATCTAACATGGTTAAGCTAAAATTATGAGAAATGATGCGATCAGATACATTAAGGATGAAATATAATGATTATTTCTAATTATCAAGTAAAGAGCAAGAAAGGAAACTTAAATTCTAATTAATCTGATATGATTAAAAGATTGGTAATAAATTAAAATAAACAATTAAGGAATAGCATTCACATTACATTAGATTTTAAATAATTTAGTAATAATTAAAATGTATCAAATTTACCCTAAAATTAATTGATTAAAATGAATATTTTTTATTTTAAATTGAATTTTATAAAATATAATCTAAATGGCACTAGTAAAATGGCTAGTATTGGGAGATTCTTAAATTTGACATTTAAGCAAATTTTTTGATAATTTAAATAATTTAGTTTAATTTATATAATGATAATGGAGGAGTAGATTGAATAAAATATAAAATATCATTCTAGATAGAAATAGTAATCAAAAGGATTTAAAAACTTAATTAAGTAATTTGTTGTGTTATTGAAAATTAGATTTCATAATTTAGAGGATTATAAATTGTTAATTTAGATTTGATCGTTTGTTTAGATAAGAGAGAGTAATGAAAGAGAAAATGTAAAAATGAGAAAGGATGAAATAGAAGACTTCATAAAAAATAATTATAATATAGAACTATCGAATTAATTATACATATAAAAAAGATATGTTGATTTAAATAAAAGGGAAATTGTAAAGTGAATTCTGGTTTCTTATTTTAAATAAGTAATCTGTTTTAAAATGAGTAATTTATTATTAAAAGTGAAATTTGAAGAAGATCAGAGAGATAAGATGAGTTTTGTAAATGCTTCTGAAAATTTAATAAACATAAATTCACCTGATAATTCTAGAGCTACTCTTGTATAGAAAAGACGTAAGAATATTGAAACAGATTGGAAGAGTGCATTTATGCTAGAGACAATACGAAATAAGGCAGAGAAAAGAGAAGTGTTAGTTAAATGTATTAATAGAATGAGATAATCAACATAAGTAAAATTGTTTAGTAATTATAGGTGAAGCAATATCATTCATTGACAGAGAAACAATTAAATGTTATAGATGATTTAGGATCTGGGTATTCTAAGGGGATTATTAATAAATAAGTAAAGAAGCAGGAAAAACAATTTGAATCAATTTATTATGAATCAAAGTTTTAGATGGGCAAACTTAAAGGAGTGGTATTAAAATACATAGAAAAACATAACATAAATTAAGAATGGTCAATTAAACCAAGTCATCCTTTTATAATTATTTGGAATATGTTCAAATTGTTTTTTATGCTTCATATTTTTATATTGTTTCCCTTAATAGATGCTTTTGGAGTTAAATTGGATAACTTGATAGTCTAGTAATATGAAATTTTTCTGTTTGAATGGATATTTCTAGTATGTATAAAAAATAAATACTTAGCTATTCGATATCGTATTAAGATTTAATGTACAGATATATAAGAATGGTTAATTGATGAAAAATCATTAATATTTAGCATTATAATATTTAAAGAGTGGATTCTTTTTGGATGCCTTGGGTATTGTTGGATTTTCATTGTTTCTATTTCAGGATATATTATACATAAAATACATTTATTTTTTCAAGATATCTGAAATAAAGAAGTTCATTAAATTTTTGAGATATGAATTAGATCCATAGAATAAATACAAAAACCATATAAAATTAATAACATTATTTGTTATAATTTTTTTATTGGCTCATATAATTGTATTTATTTATATATATAAATATATAGGCATGTTTATGGATAGTTGCTGGTCATAAAGAACCTAGTTGGTTAAGTATTAATTAATTATAGGATAATGAATGGTATATTTAATATTTATGGGCATTTTATTTTGCAATATTGACAATGACAACAGTAGGTTATGGAGATATTGTACCAGTAAATGAGATTGAATTAATGGCTTGTATAATGATTGTATTGTTATCAAGTGCTATATTTGCTTACACACTTAATACAATTACAACTGTACTCAAAGATATTGATTAAAATAAAAGTTAATTTAATCAAGAAGCAAGGATTATTCAAAATTATTTAGTTAAAAAAGGTTGTGATACAGATTTGCAAAGGAGAGTTCAATAATATTTGAAATCTCTTTGGAAATGGGGTTTAGGAGAATAGAAATAAAATGAAGATAAGATATTCTCTAAATTAAGTATACAATTGCAATAGGAAATCAATTTATAAGATAAAGGATAAATGTTACTCAAAGTGCCTTTCTTAGTAAATAATTTTAATATTGAATGTATAAAAGAATTAATGTAATACATACAAGAGGTATATTACTAACCTGGTGAATTCATTAATTTATAGGATGGAGTTTATATATTATATAAAGGATAAGCAGAAGTATGTTGGGGATCAAAAGCATATCCTAAACATATTTGCAATATATTTTAAGGCGATCATTATGGATTACTCAATTTATTTAATGTGAATTAACCTAAATATTATCTCAAAAGTTCAGATTTCTCTATTTTCTATTTTATACCTACTTAAATATTTAAATAAGTCTTAAAAAATAATGATAAAGAAGTTTTTTGTATGATTCATGATTAAGTCATCTTTGAAAATTATTCAAATCTCTATCTCTTTTGTCCATTATGCAGACGTGAAGGTCATCATATTTGTTAAGATATTATATATAAACCTAATAGAGCTATTGCTATTGCTAAATCAAATAAATATTCTATTTAAAACAGATAAAAATTTAAACGCTTATACGTTAAACAATAAATTTTAAGAAATTTTAAAGAAATATAAATAGAAACTTGTTAATTTATTAATGATAAACGAGAGATCATGAAAATTAAATATAAATCCATATTAGATTCTGATGATTAAGATGATGATCCTGAAAGTTTGGAATTATAATCCAATTCTTAATCTTGGTAATTTGATTCTGTATAAATGGATGAATAAAAATTATCTAATCCTCTTGATGAAAATCAATTCAAACCTAAAATCACTCAATAAAAAAGATAAATTCCTAATAAAAGATAAACCATTATTGGATATTCAAGAAAGCATACATCTGATTTGATTTAAATTAATTTATAATAAATTCAAGAAGTAGATAATCCTCAATAAAATATTAATTAGAATAATATTGAAAATTGTACTCCTAAATCAAAAGAAAAATTCTAAAATATTGATGTCATGTAAACCTTTACTAAATATTTCAAATAATATAATCATGAAAACATTATCAGAAAACTTAATTAAAAAAGAAAAACTGTAAAGAAAAAGATGAAAAGATTGTCTAGATTCTCATGAATTAAAACATATTTATTTTTTCATTAATCATTAAAAACTTCATTTGCATAGTCTTTTTACAATTATTCAAAATCTGTAAACTCTCCTGTTACAGATTGATCTTCAATCCCTATTCCTACATACCAATGGATGAAAGCTCTTTTTTAAAAAAGGATTTAGGCTTTCTTATGTATTGAAGTTAATTATTCTCCTATTCCTGTACTTTTATGTATAAACAACAAATTCCCTTTACCAGAATAGATTTACTATTAAAATTATTAATTTTTATATGTTTATTCTTATTATTCTTTCAAATAAATTGAGTATTATTTATTGACAATTACCTCAGATAAAGTTCTTGACAATATTTTCTAATTTATTTATTCAGCATATAAAAACGCTTGCTTATATTACATTTTTTTTAAATGACAAATGTAGGAGTTATAAGTTAATATATCTTTAACTGAATTTGAAGTGAGTTATAATGAGTAATCCCTATCATCTTGATTGAATAGAGGTCCATAAGAACATGACCAAATATTTAATTTATTTTTATTAGTTAAATTTAATTTAAGTAATTGTAAAGATTTCTGTTAATTAAATTTTAACAAAGATATTATAGGATGTATAATAACTTAATTAGCTTCATTAAATGAGGGAGACTCAATATCTAATCGATTTTCAATGAGATTATAAATAGCTTCATTTTGCAATAAAATTACTCCATCAAAAGTTTCTGCCATAGAATTTAGACTCATAAGAGAATTATATGATTCTATTATATTATCACTATAATTTGGGGATGGAGCTAAGCAGAAACTGAAATTAATGGATTTATTATATTCAATTTTTAATAACCTTGAAAGAAGAGTAGTATATCCTGAGCCAAAACCTCCACTTATAGAATGAGTAAATACGAATCCTGAAAAATGATCACAATTTTCAACTTATCTTCTAATTTCATCTTATATTTTTGGAATCAAATCTTTAGCTATGCAATAATGACCAGAAGTATAAATGACTGCTGAGTCTTCTTTAGTATAAAAGAATTGATTAGGAGAGAATAAAGAATAATTACATTGAGGAATTTATTTATCCAGAGTATTTACAAAAATTGATCGAGGTTTATATGATTGTAGAGAGTTTTCTTAAAATATGGAGGGAAGATCTTATGAATTTTGTTAAGATAAATTTGACCATAGTTAATATCCAATATTAGATCCTGCTCCTCCAATATGAATGGTAATCAATTAATTCATAAATATGAATAAGAATAGATTAAATATATAATAAATATTATATATATATATTTAATGTATGTATAATTATCATGCTAAGAGTCCTTTTCCATCAGAGTTGAACCAAGTGGGTAAAGTTGGTTTAACTTTCTTGATTTTGGTGGCTGATTTCTTTTCAACTGTTTATGTTAATTCAGATTTGAGTTACGAAATAAGTGATGAATCATATTTACTCAAATCTCTATTGTTATTGATAGCTTCAAGTGCATAAAATCTTTGGAAATCAAATTTATCACTAAATTTAAATTTATATTTATATTTATATACCCTTCTTTAACAATAGAGCCAGGATAGAGTTAAATGAATCTATTAACATTAATTTCAAATTATCTTCTACCTTCTTCTGTTGCTAAATACATTTGAATAATGTATAAGTACTTAATTATGCTTTAAATGGTTTAGGAATATTAGCTAATTCTTCTTTAGAGTATTCTAGTCCTTTATACATGACTTCATTATAAAAGTATCTATCCCAAGTATCAACTCTTAGTAATCCAAAAAATAAGAACCATTCAAGTGGTAATACTTTTTGAAGTATAGTTCCTCTTGCAGTTGGTGTCATATCACTCATATAGTTTTAGTAAACATAATTATCCCATTCATATATATTTTAAACGCTATCAGCTAATGTTCGTTCTCTTGCTTCTGTTTATAACCATTCTGGTGCTGTAGATCCTCTTACACCTCTTTCTACTTTTGAATATCTTGCTCTTCTTTTATTGAACATAATCCAAGTATAAGGATGAAATCCCTCTCTTTAAATATGTTCAAAAAGTGGATCTCTTCTTAATTCTCTATCTTAAAATAATACTAAATCTTCTAATGCTAATCCTCTATCCAAACCAATGTTTCTCATCCATCGATAAAAGAATCTAGTATTATCTAATCACTCTATACCTTGCAAATAAAGGCTCTACCATTTTATAAATCTAACCAGTCACTCCTTAAGTAAATAATTTCATTGCTGAAAGTGTTAATGCAGGAGTACGTGGTTCTGAATACCATTTTCTTGGAGATCCAATTATTCTTTATCTATTTAAGGCACGAATATTCAATAATTATTCATACAATAGTTTCTCTAGTCGAACCATTGATGCAAATTAAATCTTTTTTTTTTATTTATAATTACTAATAATGGACTAAGAAGCATTAATGAAAATACTCCAAAATTTGATGAAAGATTAAGGAGAAATTAAAATTGGAAATTTTGTTATACAATAACAAGAACCTAAAAGAAATCATACTACCATGATTACACACAATAAAACTGATGTTCCACAAATTATTAGCAAAAGCTAATAAAATATAGATTATATAGAATCTAAGCCGAATGATTTTGTGAATGATTTGTTCTTTGATGAACCAGTGCCAGATTTGGATTAATTTATAGAATAGGAAGTAGTATCAAATATTACAATTGATTCATAAACAAAGCCGAACAATGTTTAAAAATAGTTGTTTTCTAAAACATATTAGATGATAGATAAATTTAGTCCAAATTTAAAAGAAGAATTTGAAAGTGCATTAGAATTTGATTTTGAATAATTACTAAAACCTAAAACATCAGAATGTTCGTCTGACACAATGACTACTATTACAGATACAACATCTAGTGATCCTTTAAGAACCTTTTTAATGTCTTTAATTCCATTAAAATCTTCTTTGACTCCTACAAAATAGACTTAGATAGATTTTTTATTTTTATACTCTTAACCTCTATTATAGATAACAAATAATTTGACAAAGAAAGTGTTGTAAAAATTAGAAATAACTAAAGAGTTGAATTCAATAAAAGAAGTATTTATAGATGTAAAAGCCGAAATAAAATTTATGGCAACACCAGCAAGAATGGATAGATTTGGAGAAGCTTTAGATTTGAATCCAAAAGCATTACATTATGCAGGTCATGGTATTTATATGGAATCAAATTAATAATCATATTTGTTATTTGAATAATTACATGGAGTAGCATAATTAGTTTCAGCAAATTAAATTTTGTTGTGTCTTTAAAAACTTAAATGTCCGATTTTATTTGTTTTTGTAGCTAGTTGTCATTCAAAATTAATAGGAGAAGTATTTCATTAAGCTGGAGCTGAACATGTAATATGTGTACATTCAAAAGAGTAAGTAATGGATGAAGCATGTTGTGTATTTGCTAGATCATTTTATCATGGATTGATAAAAGGATAATAAACTGTTTGTTAAGCTTTTTTAGCTGCTAAAAATTAAGTTAAAGTTGAAGGTAGATTTCCATATGCAGAAGAAAACAAATTCCTTTTACTTACTAAATCTCATCATTAATGTTCTACTTGGTTATTAAGAGAAGGAGAGTTTAAAGATCTCACTCCTCATTAGAATTAAAATTAACTTCCATCTGTTGTATCCAATTTTACTGGTAGATCTTAATAAATGTAAGAAATTATTGATAAAATAATTTAAAATTAACTTATTAATATTAAAGGAGTATTAGGTATTGGTAAAAGTGCTTTAATAAAAGAAATTAGTATTTATATTGCTTAAAGAAATATATTTAAAAATGGCGTTGTATATATTTAATTAAACTAATGTGATAGTTTTGATAGTGTAGCCAGTAGATTTGCTTATATCTTTATGCCAAATCTAGCATTATAAAGTAATTATGAAATCAAATAATTAATGGTCACTTAAATTATATAAACTATTAAAAATCAAGAATTTCTTCTTATTCTTGATAATTGTGATCTTATTATGCATTCTAATGATCGTGATGTTTTTGTGGATTTTTTAGAATTAATTTTAGCTAATTGTAAATGTCATGTATGTATCACAAATAGAAGTGAGATAATTTAATAAGGAAGAGTTATAAAGATTGAAGGATTATCTTTAGAAGAAAGTGCTTAATTATTTATCAATTCATCTTCTAGAGAAATAACTATTTAAGAAGTTGAAGAATTATTAGGATGTAATGATCTTCTTAATAAATATACTTGGAATGATAAATTATTAATTTAGAAATTTTCAAATCATGTTTTATTTTAAATTTTGGATGGTCATCCTTAAGGAATAATACTATCTTCTGGATTATTGGAGAATTATACTTTAAAAGAATTATATTAATAATTATCTTATAAATAATTGATGGATTTACCAATTTCAAGTAGAGTGACAGAAGAAGAAAGAAGATCACTAAGAGTATCATTAAATTTAAGTTGGGCTAACTTGATTGAAAGATATGAAAAAGCAGCCATATTTTTTGGTATGCTAGGATTGCTTCCATGTGGAGTTTATAATGATGAATTAAATGATGTTTGGGGACCAGGATGGGAAAAACTAGCTACATAATTAATTAAAAGTTCATTATTATTATAAACAAAGAAAAATACTAAAACACATTATTGTTTATATAATTTTACTGTTAAATTTGCTGAAAGTAAATTAGATTAGAAATAAAAAAGACTTTATCATCATAATATTGTTAAACTATTATTAAAAAAGACATAGACTTATTATACATAAATAGGTACTTAAGCACATGATATTAATAATCAATCTAATGATGATTTTTTAGCTATTGAATAAAATATAAAGAATGCTATTTTTAGAGAATTTGAAATTATTTCTAATGGTCAATTTCAAATTGAACCATAAAAATAGGAAAAAAAAGATGATGAAAATGATGATGAAACTTTTAATTTACCTTTAACTAAAGAAAATTTGGAGATGATGCAAAAAAAATATGAAAATAATAGTTAGAAATCTCATCTAAGTTCTAAAGTAGGCTTTACTGGATCTGTTATATCAAGTTTTAAATATGATTAAATTTCAGATGATTATATGACTAATGGTCCAAAAAGAAAATCTTTTTCTATTGCTAAAGTAGGCGTTACAATTAGTGAAGAAGATGAATTATAATCAAATAAAGATTATTCAGATAATGGTATGAGCATTAATTATGTTGAGTCTAAAATTTTTAAAATAAACTCAAATAATATTAAACCTGATAATATTGATGATTCTAACAATGTTTAAGAATGCTTAAATTAATAAACTTAAATATCTATAGCTATTTAAGGTGAACAAGCTTAAGTTCAGAAAGCACTTGATCCAAAATTTATAAAATCATCTTTGAATCCTAATTCATTAACTTAAAGAGTTACATTTCTTGATTAATAAATAAAACATATTCCTTAAGATATGAAAAAGAAAAATAATGAAGAAGAGGATAAGCAACATTAAATTTTATCAAAAAGATAAATAATTCCTAAAATTGGTGATAGAGCTAAATCAGGTAAAGCAAAAGAAGAATGTACATCTTCTACTTAATTACCAAATAAAAAGGATAAAATATAAAAGCTCATTCTTTATTATTGTTAAATATTACTTTTATAAAGAAGATATAATGAATGTTTAAAATTCATTAATTGGACTTATTAATATTTTTATGGAGATTTATTATTCACTGCAAATATTATTAAAACTAAAGCTTGTGTATATTATATGCTTAAAGAACCAAAAAAATCTTAATAAGCTTTTAAATAAGCTAAAGAGATGTTTATAAAAAAAGGATGTACTTTAGGAGTTGCATGTTGTGAAGCTGCAAGTGGTTATATTTCTTTATAAGAACGTAGTTTATTATAGGCAAAAGTTAATTTTGAAAATGCTCTATAGTTTTATGAATAATTAAATCATGATTTTGGAAAACATTTCTTAAATAGATGGCTTCTCTTAGTTAAAAATAAAATTTCTAGTCTTAAAAATGATAGAGCCAAACATATTTAATAAGAAAAAATGCTTATTGAAAATCTCAAATAAGAATTTAAAAAAGGGATAAAAGTAGATAATCTTATTTAAAAAAAACATAAAGGAGGAGTTTTCATTTTAAGATGGTTAGGTGATACATTATCCATATTTATTGAAATAGCTACAGTAGAAGATTCCAAATAAAAAGATATTATGAGTATTTTAAGAGTTGTTGAACAAAATCCTATTACTAATTATAAAAAAAAAAAAGTTGACGATATTGAAATTAAACCTTCTACAAGTAATATTGTCAAACCAACTAGTTCAAGTAGTAGTACTGCTACACTAAAAAGATTTAACAAAATATAGAAAGCTCCTATCAACAAATAATTAAATGAAATCTTAGAAAATGTATAATAAGAAGAAGATCCAACAAATACATCCTTACAATAATTATAGAAATAATAATAATAATAATAATAATAATAATAATAATAATAATAATAATAATAATAATAATAATAATAATAATAATAATAATAATAATAATAATAATAATAATAATAATAATAATAATAATAATAATAATAATAATAATAATAATAATAATAATAATAATAATAATAATAATAATAATAATAATAATAATAATAATAATAATAATAATAATAATAATAATAATAATAATAATAATAATAATAATAATAATAATAATAATAATAATAATAATAATAATAATAATAATAATAATAATAATAATAATAATAATAATAATAATAATAATAATAATAATAATAATAATAATAATAATAATAATAATAATAATAATAATAATAATAATAATAATAATAATAATAATAATAATAATAATAATAATAATAATAATAATAATAATAATAATAATAATAATAATAATAATAATAATAATAATAATAATAATAATAATAATAATAATAATAATAATAATAATAATAATAATAATAATAATAATAATAATAATAATAATAATAATAATAATAATAATAATAATAATAATAATAATAATAATAATAATAATAATAGTAATAATAATAATAAAAACCAATTACAAAGAAGAATGTTCAAATATAAATGATGCCTTGCTAAAAAAAAACAACCAAAATTTAATGATCATTTTCTTAAAAAAACTCAATTATTTGATATATGCATCATGCCTTATTTAATTAATTCTCTCTCTGCTTTTACATATCCAAATAATGCAGATAATACTTATAAAGGTTCTACAGAAAATCTTAAATTATAAAGTTTAAATATTACCTCTGTAAATATTTTTTATATTCTATTTCTTTAACAATTCTTGATAATTCACAATCTTCGAATTTCTTAAATTGAATCTCTTTTATTTCAATATCTTTTTAAATTTATTAATATTCTCTAATTAATTTTTCTTTATCTTCTGAAATAAATGATTACTCTAATATGAGGCTTGATTCAGTTTTAAACATTTTTTATATCTTTTTTTATGCTTCTGTATATATTATGTCATTCAAAGTCTATTTACTTTAGAAAATCTATGTTAAAGTTCCTTAAATACTTTATTTTTCTTCTTTATTCAATCCTTTAAGTAATAAATTGATTTCTCCACTAGATTTCATTCTTCTATCTCTTAATGTTTTTCTTTTAATATCTTCTGAATCAATCTATGAAAAATGATTCTTAGATAATATCGATAAAATTGAAGTATTTAAATTATCTTAAGATGTTTCTAATTTACCATGATAACTTCCAAATAATTAATGAGCTCTTATAAATAAATCATTCAATTCAATCATTTTTTTAGCCTTTTAAATTAAAAATTCTCTTCCTTTAGAATCCAAATAAGATGGAAAATTATCATCATTCAATTTTTCATTTGTATCCCATACTGCCTTAACAATCCAACATAATCCTTATTTTCTACAATCTAGACCTATTTTAAGTAATTCTAATAAAAATCCTTGTATAGATTTTAATAATTCTTTATTATTTTTATTTAATTTAGAATTTTCAGCTTCTAATTTTTCAATCTATTTAAAATTGAGTTTG
>CAJJDN010000156.1:41818-97045 GCA_905182985.1 Paramecium sonneborni | reverse complement strand
AGCCATATAAAAATCAACATTTGAAGATTTCTAAGCCTTTTATACTTAAGAAGTATTGTTATTTCCAACTTTACTAAGTTCTTCTTTTAATTATTTTTAAACATCTTCAATAGATCTTAATCGATTATATATTTCATGATTTTCCATTCTTAAAGATTCTAAATCATGATCATTTTTAAAAACAATTTTTTTTTATTTATCTAATTTAGCATTGATTTATTGTAAAATAGAGTTTGTTTATTTTTCATAAAAGACAGCTCTTTCATTAGCATTTAAAAAATTAGTCAAATGCATTTTAATTCTTGTATGTAAACTATTTTTTAAACCATCCACAGTATAATCAAATATCAAAGTATCAGTTTATTTTTCTTCATGTGATTACTTTTATCTAGCTTATTCAATATTAATTAATTCTTATGAAGTTAAAGTAGATCCTTATTAAAGATACTTATCTAATTATTTAACTAATCCCATATCTTAATGTAATAATTCTGCTTTTTTTTAATTTGATACTTTAGCTAGAGAACCTTTAACTTTAGACTTAAAAAGATTTTCATTTTCTGGTTATTAAAATTTATCATCAGATGATTATGATTACATTAATTTTGGAAATGCAGGTAAGAGTGTTGTACCAATTCTTTTATCAACACCTCCTCTTCTAAATGAAGAGATTGATACAGCTTTCTAGAGTTAAGCTATTACCTATTCTATATTAAAACAAATATCTTAATACTTTCTTTTTCAATTTCTAATTATTTCTTTTCAAATTCTTACTATTTCTAAATCTTTACTTGTTTCCACCATTAATCTAAGTTTGCCACCATTAAATCATCACTTTCTGCCTTATATTATCTATTTCCTTTAAATTATTCTTCTTTATGTAGCACTGCTTTTACAATCTATACGTTTTCATCTTCATCTAATTTCTCATAACTAATATTATTATATAATTATTTTACATTTCTTAAAGTAATAATTTACCTCCAGGTTCATTCACTAATTTATTCCTTAAATTAGACTCCAAATCTGAACGTTTTACTTTTTTGTATAACTTTATTGGTTTCTTTGTAAGATCTTTTGGACTTGTAGTTACAATTTCATTCTAAATATATTATTCTATTCTACCATATCTGGTTGAATAATATCATAAAATTAGATTGAATTCATTTCATCATTCAATATTTTTTTTTTCATGTCATTTAATACCAATTATTCTATTTGATAATGGTTTTGAGGTCTAACCTTATATTGTAGAATCTCAGGAGATGATTATGAATTTTGCTTTTTAGACATTAAATATATTTATAATATTTCATTAATTTAATTTGCGCAAAACCCAATTCCTTTATTTATCTTATAACTTTTTAAGTATCATAAATAAATATTTTGTAGGTAATAACATTCTTTTATTATTTTTATTTTAATTTTTTTCTAATTTTCCAAATCCCCATTTACAATCTAATTTCTTTAAAATCTTCTCTAAATCTTACAATCCATATTAAAATGACTTCATTTTCCTTCTCTATCTCAATGAGTGTAATTATAATAATTTAATACTTTATTTCTATTGCTTATTTTGATATTAATACAATAACTCAAATAAAATTGGAGATTCTTATTTAAAACATTGAATTTGCTAAAATGAAAATTGAATTTACTTTTTGAATACCTTCTATAAACACTTTTACAAATGCAAATTTTTATAGATTTTATTCAATAATTATTCATATTCAAATAATTTAATATTTATAAACCTTGTTAATCTTTTTAAACCCTCTCTTCTTTTTATTTATTATTTCATAGTATGAAAGTATTAACTTAATTTATTTCTATAAATTTTTTTAATCTTAGATCCAAAATGATCAAAAAATATTAAAAGTTATGTTTGTTGAGACCAATACTTCAAATATACTTACATTAATAATTGTTCTTATTTCATTTTATTTGTAAGTATCTTTCTTAATTATTCTTTTTTAGCATATTACAATTTCTTATTAACTGAGCATAAATTCCTTTACAATATAAAAAATTTGATTTCCTAAAATGAAATAATCATCTTCTTCTTTCTAATGTTTTGAAGTACCATAAACAATAGAATTGGAGCATTTGTTGGTTAAATACTCTCACAATCTACAATGCTTTCCTATTTGATACTTAAATTAGCAAATGAAATCTTGAATCCTTCTCCTACATCTAAATTTTCGCTCACTCCCATTGAACATACTTCATCAAAGATATTTCTATCACAAACTACTGATTCTTTTATCCTTATCAACTCTCTCAAGTTTCTTAGAATTGGTTTTTGGAGGGCTTCTAATAGTAATTTAGCCGCACTCTCTTAAACAATTGTATTTGGGTTACAATTCTCTTTGTTCTTTCTAAGCATTTTACTCTACAGAAATTTATGAGAAAGATCTTTTATCTATTTATTTGCCTTGCTGAAATCAATAGTTCGGATTGTTTACATTTTCATTTTTTATATTTAAATTATATTACGTTAAACTCTCTACTACTCAATATTACCAGATACTTTTTAATCAGCATTTTTCATTAATAGATTAGAATAAATTATAATCTAATTAAACATCTCAAATACTTATAAACATTTTCTTATTTTATTAAATAGAATTATACTTTTCAAATTTAAATTACCATACTATGGAAATAAATATAATTTAAAGCTTTTTTCATTAAACTCTTTTAAGAACTTTAATTGTCTAACATTTTTTTATTAGATTATTATTCCCAATAATTTTCTCATTTAGAATTATTCTATACTTCATTTTTATCTTTCATAAGATAAAAAATTATTTTTCAAAATAGATTTAAAATAAAATAAATATAAAAGATCTTACATTTAAAACCCACAAGCTTAAATAATATATATATATTTTTTATCTATATTAAATTTCATCAAAAAGTTTATAAGTTATTAATCAAAAATGAATATCATGTGAAGAAGGTTATTAATCAAAAATGAATATCTTATATATATGTTACTCCTATACTTTCAAATTTGAAGATGATGAAAATAAAACTATACAAAAACAATTTTTTTATTTTCATCCAAGATTTAAATTAAATTTAATCAGAATAATAAAAACCTAAAAAGACAAAAATAAAGCTTAAGCGATTTTTTATAGATATCGATCATAATCTTTTTATAATAAGATTAAATTAATCTGTTCCTTGAGTTAAAAATCATAATATTATGTATTATATTAAAATTTATAGAAGTTTTAAAATTCAGAAACCGAAAATTATTCTTCAAATATTCTATTAAATGATTTAAATTCTGATTTTTAATCTAGAATTAATCATCATAACATNACATTAATAATTGTTCTTATTTCATTTTATTTGTAAGTATCTTTCTTAATTATTCTTTTTTAGCATATTACAATTTCTTATTAACTGAGCATAAATTCCTTTACAATATAAAAAATTTGATTTCCTAAAATGAAATAATCATCTTCTTCTTTCTAATGTTTTGAAGTACCATAAACAATAGAATTGGAGCATTTGTTGGTTAAATACTCTCACAATCTACAATGCTTTCCTATTTGATACTTAAATTAGCAAATGAAATCTTGAATCCTTCTCCTACATCTAAATTTTCGCTCACTCCCATTGAACATACTTCATCAAAGATATTTCTATCACAAACTACTGATTCTTTTATCCTTATCAACTCTCTCAAGTTTCTTAGAATTGGTTTTTGGAGGGCTTCTAATAGTAATTTAGCCGCACTCTCTTAAACAATTGTATTTGGGTTACAATTCTCTTTGTTCTTTCTAAGCATTTTACTCTACAGAAATTTATGAGAAAGATCTTTTATCTATTTATTTGCCTTGCTGAAATCAATAGTTCGGATTGTTTACATTTTCATTTTTTATATTTAAATTATATTACGTTAAACTCTCTACTACTCAATATTACCAGATACTTTTTAATCAGCATTTTTCATTAATAGATTAGAATAAATTATAATCTAATTAAACATCTCAAATACTTATAAACATTTTCTTATTTTATTAAATAGAATTATACTTTTCAAATTTAAATTACCATACTATGGAAATAAATATAATTTAAAGCTTTTTTCATTAAACTCTTTTAAGAACTTTAATTGTCTAACATTTTTTTATTAGATTATTATTCCCAATAATTTTCTCATTTAGAATTATTCTATACTTCATTTTTATCTTTCATAAGATAAAAAATTATTTTTCAAAATAGATTTAAAATAAAATAAATATAAAAGATCTTACATTTAAAACCCACAAGCTTAAATAATATATATATATTTTTTATCTATATTAAATTTCATCAAAAAGTTTATAAGTTATTAATCAAAAATGAATATCATGTGAAGAAGGTTATTAATCAAAAATGAATATCTTATATATATGTTACTCCTATACTTTCAAATTTGAAGATGATGAAAATAAAACTATACAAAAACAATTTTTTTATTTTCATCCAAGATTTAAATTAAATTTAATCAGAATAATAAAAACCTAAAAAGACAAAAATAAAGCTTAAGCGATTTTTTATAGATATCGATCATAATCTTTTTATAATAAGATTAAATTAATCTGTTCCTTGAGTTAAAAATCATAATATTATGTATTATATTAAAATTTATAGAAGTTTTAAAATTCAGAAACCGAAAATTATTCTTCAAATATTCTATTAAATGATTTAAATTCTGATTTTTAATCTAGAATTAATCATCATAACATAATTAATTACATCAATCATTTATTAAAGTTGTTATATATATAAAATCAAAATATTATTAATGTGTAATCAAAGCCTAAAAATCAATACAATTCAAATGGATTCATTCTATCTAAGCTTTCCATATTTTTGTATAAACGAATAATTACGCCTAAATTTAAAAATTAATTTTACTTTCCTATTTGACTATTAATGTATCAAATGGTCCAATTTATTTTAAAATTTTTCTGAAATGGATTTTTTTTTACAGTTTTATATGAAAGGCAGTGACAGATTTAACGTAAATTATTATGTCAATATAATTTTGTTCAGAAGAAATTTCTATTGATATTTAATTATCATTAAGTCTCGACAAAAATGTCATTAATTTTGTGAGCAAATTATTAAGCATTTGTTTCATAGTAACTATTAAAAAATCATGTTCTATATGATAGTAACATTAAATTTGAATACTATATGCTTTTTGGTATAATATTATAAATTCTTTTATTTTAGAGTTAATATTACAAGAGGAAAGTTCTTAATTTTTTGAGATTGAAAATTTCGATAAAATATACATTAATTTTGTTTACATTTTATAAAATGAGTGACTATCATAATTAGATTTATTAATTAAATTAAGCTAAACCTTCAAGAATTTATTTATGCCATTGCTAAAAACCTAAAATCCTTTTTCTAATTTTTAAACTTTTTATTTTTAAGATAAAATAGTTTATTGTTTTTGATCAATTACAATCATGAACATCAATTCTGTTATATAAAATTCAGAATATTTAATGATTAATTTTTCATTGGGTTTTTTTTTATTATTTAATTCTAAGATTTTGTTTACCAAAAATTTTTTATTGTGTGTATTGAATCTATTAAAAATAAAGTCTTCTAAAGAAGTTCCAAATATCATATACTTTCTTAATAAGGCTTTGAGGTTGTGTTAATTTTATTTGAATGGATTGAATTAAGTAAAATCTGAAAAATTAGAAAGTTTAATTTAAAATGACAAATGATTCTAATCAAATGTAAAATAAGCAAAAGGATCATCAAGTAATAAAGGAATAATCATTTCTTGGATTCTAATGATAATATTAAAACTACCTTAAGAATTATCATTAATTGTGAATAGGAATGATTGTCTATATTATTTATTAGTTCTCTATAATACAAAGATAGCCATTAATGCAATCAAAAATGTATATAAATAAGTTTAAAGTGATATTTATCCATCACTAATTTCAGCTATGATAATTTTTATTATAAGATTATTTATTAGTTAGATTATGGCAAACTTGAAATCTGATATAAGCATTATAACCACATGTAATATCATCATCATTTAACCGAAGAGATAGGCTTCTTAAAAGTCATAACCAGAATTTACGGTTATTTAATATACCATTAGAATGTGATTTATAAAAATGAGGTANTATCTAAGCTTTCCATATTTTTGTATAAACGAATAATTACGCCTAAATTTAAAAATTAATTTTACTTTCCTATTTGACTATTAATGTATCAAATGGTCCAATTTATTTTAAAATTTTTCTGAAATGGATTTTTTTTTACAGTTTTATATGAAAGGCAGTGACAGATTTAACGTAAATTATTATGTCAATATAATTTTGTTCAGAAGAAATTTCTATTGATATTTAATTATCATTAAGTCTCGACAAAAATGTCATTAATTTTGTGAGCAAATTATTAAGCATTTGTTTCATAGTAACTATTAAAAAATCATGTTCTATATGATAGTAACATTAAATTTGAATACTATATGCTTTTTGGTATAATATTATAAATTCTTTTATTTTAGAGTTAATATTACAAGAGGAAAGTTCTTAATTTTTTGAGATTGAAAATTTCGATAAAATATACATTAATTTTGTTTACATTTTATAAAATGAGTGACTATCATAATTAGATTTATTAATTAAATTAAGCTAAACCTTCAAGAATTTATTTATGCCATTGCTAAAAACCTAAAATCCTTTTTCTAATTTTTAAACTTTTTATTTTTAAGATAAAATAGTTTATTGTTTTTGATCAATTACAATCATGAACATCAATTCTGTTATATAAAATTCAGAATATTTAATGATTAATTTTTCATTGGGTTTTTTTTTATTATTTAATTCTAAGATTTTGTTTACCAAAAATTTTTTATTGTGTGTATTGAATCTATTAAAAATAAAGTCTTCTAAAGAAGTTCCAAATATCATATACTTTCTTAATAAGGCTTTGAGGTTGTGTTAATTTTATTTGAATGGATTGAATTAAGTAAAATCTGAAAAATTAGAAAGTTTAATTTAAAATGACAAATGATTCTAATCAAATGTAAAATAAGCAAAAGGATCATCAAGTAATAAAGGAATAATCATTTCTTGGATTCTAATGATAATATTAAAACTACCTTAAGAATTATCATTAATTGTGAATAGGAATGATTGTCTATATTATTTATTAGTTCTCTATAATACAAAGATAGCCATTAATGCAATCAAAAATGTATATAAATAAGTTTAAAGTGATATTTATCCATCACTAATTTCAGCTATGATAATTTTTATTATAAGATTATTTATTAGTTAGATTATGGCAAACTTGAAATCTGATATAAGCATTATAACCACATGTAATATCATCATCATTTAACCGAAGAGATAGGCTTCTTAAAAGTCATAACCAGAATTTACGGTTATTTAATATACCATTAGAATGTGATTTATAAAAATGAGGTAGCTATCTATCCAGGATTTTTTATAATAGAGTATTACAAAAGTTGTGATGAGTACCAAGATTGCAAGGCCTAAAAAGATGTAGAGAGTTATGTATTCTTAGAAAATGAACGATAGTATTGATCTAAGAACACAAATAATAAAGCTGATTAGACTTATGCCTTTGAAAACAGGAATTGTAAATTTCTATCTATTTTCTTAGTATTTTAATTCTAAATCCTTAGAATTAAATGATAATGTGAATTTGTTCATTATTATAATATTAATAACTTTTTAATTTTTAAAAAATCCTTTATAACCCTTTAATCAAATTTAATAGAGTCGATAGTTTAAAAATTTTTCAACAGATGTTTCATAAATATAATATTCAAAAAAATAAATATCTTGTTAAGAATTCCATTTTTTCATCTAACTCAATTAAGTAGAGTTTTGATATTTTTAAGATTAATAATTACTATTCACTTTTGAAAAATACAAAATCAAGAAAATTTATCATTTTTTTAATGATTATTTTATAGATATAACTTGATTTAAAATTCAGATTCTGCATATATGTAAAGCAATCAAAAAAGTATCGAAAGTTATAAAAAAGTATAACTATGATACTAAACCAAGCATGTTTAGATCAGTGCCTTCTAATATTCATTTAGCTTTAATAATATTTTAATCTTTTATAAAACAAATTTTTGGCCATCTGAAATTTTTTCGCTTCAATCAAAGACTTAAATTATAGAATAATATTTAAAACTAATTGTTCAATTTTCTATCATCATCATTTTCATATTAATAAAAAATATTAAAACTATTCTTAATTTAATATAAATCTAAAAAGTATATTATATTACTTTTTAGAGAATTTTAAAGCTATTTGGCAATTTAAATGAAGATCTCATTTTAATGAAAATTGAAATAAATTTTAGTATTGTTTTTCATAATATTTTTTAGAAAGATATAGTACATAATTTTTGCTATTTTAATAAATTTACCACTTTTTAGTTAATTGAGGTTCTGCTATTATTAGAAAAGTGTTTTTGAAAAAAGTGCTAAAAATAAAAATAGAAAAAAGCTCATACTTTTGCATAAAAGTTTTCATACATTCTATTGTTTAAATTATAATATAAAAAATTATAAACAAAATACTTTTTTAAAAATGAAATTTTTTTAAATTAAAAGTTAATAATAAGTCAATAAAAAAAGTAATTTATAATCAAAAATTTGCTCATTATATTTAGAGAAATATAAATAGATGATTATTTTGATAAGTGCATTATTAAATGTGGTAAATTCTTTTGTTGGAGATTAAACATGTCTTAGCAAAGTTACTCCAAGTACTTGCTAAAATCTTGGGTATTGCTATTGGGATGGTTCAACTTGTTAGGTGGAAGATTGTTATAAAATTGATGAAATAGCAGCATGTAGAGCAAGTGGAGTTCTACATTCTCCAATTATTTGTAATGCATTAGAATTAGATGGATATTTTTTTTAAATATATGCTAATGTATGTAATGATCCAAGTGAGGATTCAAATGAATTAGTTCAACATTACATTAGATATTAAGAACCAAAGAATGGATATGCTGATAAAAGTTCAGATGGTGTTACATTGAACATATGGAATACACTGTTTCCACAATATGGATACATAAGCTAAATATACACAATTTAAATATTAAAGCAAAACATGGTGCAATTAGATTAGACATTAGATATTTATATAAAATACTAATCGTTATTGTTATATGATACTAATTGGACATATGAATAAGAGAAATCGATAAGTTATATGCTATAATAATTGAGAGTATTATGATAAATATAATAAAAGGATGACACTACATTAGTGAATACAAATAAGAAACCAATGATTACAAAAGTATGGTAGATAATTGATAATTTATTGGAAAGATTTAGAATAATAGGAAATAATTATACAGCAATATATCCTTTATATAGTATAAGCCAGGTCTCTTTATCAAGATTGTAAGCTGAATTATCGGGAAGGAAACATCTGGCTGCTTTTAAATGGAATCAATATTTATAAAATGGATATGTTTAGATTTTGGGGTATGATATACATCAATTTGGATTTGTTGGGTAATTGACTTAAGTATATGAAATAAATGTATTTGATAGTGGACACAACACATAAAGTTTAACTTATGGAATAACTTTTACTTTTCCATTTGATGTAACAGCTATTGCACCAATTTATCTTTATTCTTTCAATAAAGCAACTCTTTAGGAGACTCAAATAAGAATGTTAACAATAGGACCCACTGATGAATGTAGTTATGATTCTACAGCATTAAAATCTAAATGCAATATTTATCCAATTACAGGGAATACCCAGTATTTTATAGGAACAGCATTAAATACTTGTTTGAGTATTCCAAAGAGATATTTATGTAAATAGCCTCGATGTTTATGGACAGGTTCAAGTTGTACAGACAATCCTCCTTGAATTATATAAAATATTTCATGATATTCATTTTATTTTTAGTAGATTTTGTTATGAGTATTCTGATACCAGCAACAGGAGAATGTAGTGCTTATAATAATTGGATTTTCTAAACTCTGGATATTGTTAATGGAATAGATCTTCATGTGTACTTTATACTACAAATCAAGATTGCTATAAAATTGATGAAATAAAAGCTTGTTAACCTAATGGAAAATATTAAACCATATGCTGCCCTTTAAATTTACTTAGTATATATTATAAGAATGTATGTAGAATAACTACAATTATTGAATATAATTTTATTAGATATTCCATTAAAATGACAGGTTATCCACAATTTTTAATTTCTAGTCTAATTATCGCATAATTGAAAATTGCTTAACAATAAATTAAACTTCTTATATCATGTCTTAACTATCAATATTCAGATTGCTCATAATAAGGAATTATAAGATATATTAGATTAATATCGTTTATTAACATTTCAATCTATAATTATTATAAATTTAATTTACTTAGTTATAGAGAAACTTTTTGTACATCCCTTTTATTTGGGAAAAATGCTGATTCCAAATTTTGTAAAATTTAAGAAATGATACATATACCATAAATAACGCTGATAAATAAAATACTCTTATTAAATTCTGGAGTTATAGTATAAGGGTATTAATAGAAAATGGTTTAATATATTAAAAATTATTAAACGAACTATTATTTTAAATTTTGCTTAGACTACTTTCTCAAGATTGTAGATTTCTCTAGAGGGATAAAATCACATCACTTCATTAATATTTGTTAAATATGAAAGAATGGTTATATTCAGATAATATCTTATATACTAAACTATTTGGCATAAGCTATGAGAGATGTGATTTTATGTAAATTTTATTGCTTAAGATAATACACCATTTACCAAAATTGAAAATATGGAAATTATTTATACTCAAATAATAGGGCTACTGACTAATGTTGCAAGATAATTAAAATTCATTTCAGATAAAACTTAAATTCTGAGTTAATATTTTTATTATTAAATTTAATATTTTATTGATCTATTTAAATAATTATAAAATATCTATATAAATAATTTTTTTCATCTGTGATAAAACACCATTTTTATATTAATTCTATTTCAAATAGACAATATGATTATTTAAAAATTAAATGTACTTTTTCCTCTACTTTAACATCTACCCCTTGTGATGATAAAGAGTTAACTCCCTTTTTATATTTATGGTTATGATCATATCTTTTTACAGTATTAACAACCCAAACAGATTTCAACAAAAATTTGGAATAAATTAGAAGGAAAATAGAGTGATAAAAAAATGTAATTTTAATAATTAATATAACTCTCATTTAACTACATTTTCAACAACTTCAAAATTTTTTTGTCTAATTTACTTAAGATTAAATCTTTTTTTGGTAGTAGAATTAGTAATTTATGATCCAGCCTATGATTACTAAGATGGTAATCTTGGTGACCAAAATTAAGAATGTTAATGAACCTTTTCTGGAGATTTCATTTGAGAAAGTAGAATGCTTCTTCCAATATCTTAAAGTGGTAATTCTTAAGCAGATACTCCTCTTTTTCTATCATCAGTTTGATTTTTAGGTCTAGTTATACTAATAGTCATTCTAGTGTAACGATCTTAACTAAAATTAAATGAAAATAGTTGAATACACAGTAGATTAAACATCATTATCAATGTTGTTATAAATTTATTAAACATTTCCAATGGAGATTTATCTTTATTTTTAGAATGGTTTTTTCCATTCAGATTATCTAACTTATTCTATGAATCCATTAATGGTTTATCTTTAATTTAAAGAAGACTATTAAGAATTAGTAGGATTATTATCAGTAGGAATAGTATCTTTTTAGAATTTATCTAATTAAGCTCTACATTTTTAGCATCCTTTCATATAACCTAATCTATATTCTTCTTGTGCTTTTTTTAAATTTTTTTCAACTTAAACTCCTTTTTCATAAACTTTTCCTTTCATATAATATGTAATAGTCCAATCTTTATTGTTTTCTTCAATTTATTCTAAGAAAGAAAAGAAATCTTCAATAGCTAATTCATTTTTTCTTAAAGCTTAAAATCTTAAACTCAGTAATTTCTAGGCACATTTTAGATCACCTTTCATGCAACCCTATTCAAAAATTAAATCAGCCATAACTTAATTTTATTATACTTCATCTTATAATCCTTAATGAAGTAATAATCCTAAGTCATAAAAGGCAGGTAAATAATCTTAATTTTTAGCCTGATTCAACAGTGGTTAGATTAATTAACTTCGATTCTATATGAAAAGATATAAACTACTTTATAAAGTGGTTATTTGCACATTGTCTAATAAAGAAGAGCTAATTTATGCATAGCTTAGGTAGAATTTTTATTTTTAGCTTATTTATAATAGAATTCTGCATTCGAATAATCTTTTTCTAAAGTATCTAAATTAAATAAAATTGAATATATTATTACAATCCTATAATTATAATCCATTACTATAAAGATCTCCCAAATAGATCATGGATTCTAAATGATCTAATTCTGCTGCTCTTTTTAATAGAGTCATTGCAAATGTACAATCATAATTACGATTATATACTTCACTACTTGCTATAGTATTATCATCTTTATCAGAGAATTTATCATAAACCTTTCCTTCCTTAAAAATTAAATATAATAATACTAAAACTAATTTAGAAGTATGATATAAACTGAAAGTATTTCTTTAATCTGCACTTTTTTTAAAATAAGTGAAAGCCTATAATTATTATATATAAATTTAACTTAATCATAATCTTTAGGTCCTGTAATGCCTTCTAAACATATTTATCCCATGATAGCTTATGCTATTGGATTATTCTCTTCTGCCAATTTTGTATATAATTACAAAGCTGCTATTTAATCTTTCTCTCTACCAAGTCCAGCAAATAACTCATGTGCATTTCTTAATCGATGATCTATCTAAGGTTATACTTTAGAAACTTAAATTGGTTTTGTTTATTAATTTTATTATTATTATTGTTTTTATGATGTCTATTTGAAATCAAATCTCTACATCAAAGTATCAAACCATTAATCTAAAAACTAAGAAATTTCATAAGATATTGTTTCTTTATTAATTGTTATATTTCTATTTTCTAGAGAATGTAATTATTCCCAAAAAAAACTCAATTGATCTAATTATCTCATATATTTATCATATTATTTGAAAGAGGCATCTTTACCACATAATTATACTTTATCAACTTATTAACAAGCTTCAAATGCCTCTTAAATTGTACGTATTGTATCTCTTGCCAAATAATGCAATTATTAATTTATTTTTATGCTTACCTTATACTACTATGTACTATAACTCTTAAGAATTTGTGACATTTTAGTGAAAACCTACTATGAAAATAATTTCCTAGATTAATCAATATTAGAACTCATCTACACTTATGATAACATATCAGCTAAAGTTTATATCTCTTTTATACATATTTATTAATGAGCTATCACATATTTAAATCCATCATAAAATTATTAATCTCCTTCTGTTGACTACTATCATTATTAACAAATACTACTTAATTTGTGTTAGACATCAACATTTGAACTTGTTCTGTTATCTTTTACAATAGCTTATCTTTATGTAGAAGCATCTTTTCATCTCCTATCTCTGCTGATATACGAGAAGAATGACTATATTGTTATTAATTCATATTTTAAACTTTTATAAATACTACAAAACTTTTTGTTATCTCTTTTTTTTTTATCCTTTACCATAGTTTACTAAACATCAATACTTAATTATTTTCAAATAGAATGATAAATTATTTTTGTCAATCTCTTATTTTATTCAATTTATGTTCAGAATTAATTTAATGTTAATAATATGCGAAAATATTTTATTCATTTTATTCAAGATACTCTATTTCCATAATTCTTTTCTTAAGCTCTCCCCAAACTTATTAAATTAATAATTTATTTTCCTGTCAAAATTCTACTAGATATTGAATTTCCTTTGATAACTTCAACGAAACTAATTTATTACTATTAATTATTTAAATCATTTTCTAGAAATACAATAATTTCAAATATCTGTTGATCTTAAATTAAAATAATTATATAAATCTCATTTATATTATATAAATTTCTTTATTTCCAATTAAAACCAATATCTTAGCATTTTTTTATGTTTTAAGATTAAGATTAAGTTTCTAATGGAATAAATCTCAAATTTACCATATCTTTTTATGATGAATTCAATAGTCTATTTTAATACTATTTCATTGTAGGTATAATTTTTATAAATACTTGTAATATCAAAATGTATCATAAATGCGATCATTTTAAAAATATTAATTTCTTTTTGAATCTATCAGAATATCTATTTTTTATTCATGATTCACTAACTCTTATCTCTTATTAGACTTTCTTAATTCTTTAATAAATAATCATATTTGCTATTTTTAATTAATTTTTATACAAATAAGACTCTTTATTTCTAATCTGAGTTTTAATTGCTGTCTTCTTTCTAAGTTTTTGAATTATATTAACTTTTTTTATACCTCTAGTAGATGTTCTTCAATTACTAAAAAATATCTTAATGGCAAGAGATTTATTATATTATAACTAAAATTTCTGATATTTGATACTCCTACCTTGAATTTATTTTTGGTCTATTCAAATAGTTGAAGAGATGATTAATATTTATCTAATAAATTCTTGAAAAAGAGACTTAAGTTTTGATCATTTAAAGTTCTATCTTACCCTCATTAAAAGAGCCCATTTTATTATAGAGAATTAATAAATTAACTAAAGTTTACATAGCGAACAATTATAAATAAGATATATATATATTAAATAATGTAATTGTCATTGATAAAGGTATGCAGTATTACAGGGTTGTTTGTGTATTTTTTGATAGGTAAGATATGTTTGATGTGTGTTTGGCCAAATAATATTGAAGAAAGTAATTATGGATATTAATTTTAGAACAATTATTCTTTATTGTATCATTGTATGTAGTTCACTTGATTACATACATAATTGTTAATGGATTTTATATGGCATGTTATGAAAGTAAAAGCAAATACATAAGTAAAGCAAAAATTGAATAAGTATAAAAGAATTATAAATTTAGAAACCATGGCCTTGGGATGGAAAAGATTCTAAAGTATGGTAAGAAATGAAGAGATTATATTGGAAAAATGTGATTATTAATCAATTCATCATGATAGGTGTGGCATATAGTGCTAGTTGTTTTAAATTGGATACTCGTTTTGATGAAACCTTCCCAACTGTATTTGAAATAAGTTGGTAAATATTAGTTTTTGGAATAATAGAAGATGTGTTGTTTTATTTTAGTCATAGATTATTACATACACCATATTTTTATGGAAAAGTTCATAAAGTACATCATATTTATAACATTACAGGTAAATTAATAATAAATATTTTGATTAGTATCATGGTCAGCTGAATTTGCTCATCCTTTTGAATATATCTTAGGCAATTTAATTCCAGTAATTGCTGGACCAATTTTATTAGGATATCAAACACATATGATCACTATTCTTGTATTTGTTGGATTAGCTACTCATAAAACATTATCAGATCATTCTGGTTTCAATTTCCCATGGGATGTGTATCAACATTTACCTTTAACAACTCATTCTGAATTCCACTCCAAACATCATAGTTTGAATACTGGAAATTACTCATCGACATTCACATATTTAGATGATCTCTTAGGAACAACTATTAATAAATGATTGTAAAATTCAATCTAATCATTAAATTAAAAACAATTTCTATTTATTTTTATTTAAACTTACCATCTTATTTTATTATTACAATTTTACAAGAAATTCATATCATACAATACATTCTTTTCATATAATTATGCACTTCTTTTTATCATCCTATTCAATATTATTAATATTAATATAAATTTATTGATCCGTTTTCATTATTTTTATTATTAATGTACAAACTCATAGCTTTGGCATTGATTGTTTCATCTGTATTTGCTGTTCAAAAGGATACCAAAACTATTTTGGCAGAAATTGACGCTGATAACTTTGGAAATTCTATTCTCTCAACTGTCCAAATGTATTTACAAGCTAGAGGAAATGCTGAAGAAATCTTAGTTTTACTCAATCAAGTCTTGGCTGGATTAGTTGATGATTAAAATAAACACGACAACGTAATTAGAGTTGACAGAGCAGCATGCACTCGTATTGTTACAGATTTAGAAAACTCTATTGCTTATCACACAGCTTAAGTTGCTGCTAATGCTTAAATGAGAGAAGATAATGAAAAAGCTTTAGCTGAAGCTGAAAATGATGTCAGATAAACTATCTAAGTAATAATCTATTTTATTTAAAGGATATTGAAAGTAATGAAAGAACATTTGCTCAAGAAGAAGCTAACAGAAATAAAGCTCATGATACTTGGGTTAGAAAGAATGGTGAACATGATGATGCTATTGCAGCTGTTGATGAAGCTACTAAATTAGTCTAACATCTTTCTTTAGGTGCCACATTTGCTGAACTTAAACCAAAATTTGAAGCTGTATAAAAGAGATTGATTGAAAATGAGAGTCACGGTGCTCTTTTCTAACCAATTGTCACTGCCTTAACAGAATTAGCCACAAAGGTTGATTAAAAGGCAATCTAAAGAATTCTTTAATTACTTTCATAACTTAGATAACAATTGGTTGAAGCAAGATCAGTTTTAGAAGTAAAGAAAATGAGATTAAATAATAATAGGACACTGAGAATAGATAAGCATAAAGATGGGTTGAATTTTCTACACATTTGAGCAATGAACACAATAGATTGGTTGATAGAAAGAATCAATTAGAATAAGCAATTTAAACATTTAAGACCAATATTGATACAGCTACTCATTTCTATGAAGTTCATCAAGTAAGAAATGAAAAAATCTATTAAATATTAGTTGGAATTAGAATAAGCCCAAGAAACCTTAGATGCTGAACATGAATGGTGTGATCTCTAAGAAAACACTTACAGCTTTTAATCTTCAGAGAGAACAAGATAATAAGAAATATTAGAGAGAATATTAGAGCATTTGACTGAAAAATTAACAGCTACATCCCAATACCTTGGTGGCAGATTCTGAGATTAATCATAAATATTAAATATTATTATGGGACAACAATAAACTTAATAACAAAGACCATTAAATGTATTAATTAAGGATGTGACTACATTTAATCTATTAACCAAGTATTCTATGTTGTAATTCAAGATCCCCAACAATTAGATCTAGTTTGGGTAAATAGTTACTTGCAGAGGTAATTGAAAGGAAAGAAAATTTAATTGATTCATTATCTTTTTTAAAAAAGTAGGACATTCTTTGTATTCGAATAATTTTAGACAATCAATATTTTTAAATTACTTAGGAGAGATTCTACTATAGCAAACAATTATTGGAAGATTTATCATCAATATTAATGTCTGATCCATCAAAAGAAGATGGTATTTGTCAAATATGTTTTGAAAAAAAGATAGATAAATTATTGCCTTGTGGACATAGTTATTGTTTAAATTGTATAGATGGATGGTTTAAACTCAAAGAATAAAATTCATGTCCAATGTGCAGAGCTCAATTAACAAAATAAAAAATACAAAATGAGTCATTTGATGTACCAAATGAAGCTGAATTGATAGATTCATTGAAAGAACAGCTTTTTATGTAATTGTGCGACTAGAAATGAATTTATTATTATTATTATTATTTTTTTTAATTATTTTTATGGATTTCGAACACTCTGATTAATTTACATAGAGAGTTGAATAAATAATTAGAAATGTAAGATTTTATAGTTAACATGAAGTTCTTACATATTCCAAAAGAAGGCAATTCTAATTGGAAAGAACTTTGTTAAAAATTAGAATAATTGTAAACTCAATTAGTGGAAGCATAATTGTATAAAATAATTAAATATAAAAAGGAGCATCCTTTAATATTTAAAATAAAGTTTAGAAGGTATTCGAGAAGAATTATAATGTGACTTAGAGGGAATTGAAATTTAAAGCTTATAAAAAAATATAACAATTAAATAAAGTCATGAAATAAATAATGAAGATGTTAAAATATTTGAATAATTAAATAAAATTGGATAGAATGTTTGTGAAATAGAAAAAGGTTTAGAGAATAAAATTGATTTGCTTAATATTAAGGTAGAGAAGATTAAAATAAATAGAGATGAATTACATGAATAATTTAAATCATTTGATGGTAAATAGAAATTATTTAATTAAAGCTCGAATGGAATCTTAATGGCAAGGTTTAGCTAATGTTTCTGATCAATTTTGGGAATTTAAAAAGTAATTTGAATAGTTTATGATGGGAATAAGTAGAAAAAAAAATTCTCTTTTTTTGGCATCTTGATTTATTTAATTTATATTATTATTAATAATGTACTATATTGATTAAATTGTTTTCTCATTAACCGATTAAGGCAGATGCAGTCTTTGATACACTAAATATTTAGAGATTTAAGATTACTATTTCCAATTTGATGGTAATTTTTAGGTTCTTCTATAATATCTGCTAAGTCTATGAATTCTGCTTTCAACCAAAATCAATCTGAATTTGCTTGTAATATCTCCTCTATTCTTTTCTAAATGTTTTCTGATTTGGACAGCCTTTTTGATAAGAGCATATAAGTCTTCAGGGATTTTAGGAGCACAACCTTGATTTTGAGTCAATAAGGGAAAGAATTACCTCTTTTCTTTAAGATTCTTAAGATCTTTTGACCAGTTAAGAATCTGGTTTATGGAATTCCTTATTGATCTCTTAAGTAAACACCAATTTATGATCCATTAAGACCTGTATTTAAATTATTCTTGTACCTTTCTTTGCCAAATTTACAATCTAATCAACGATGGACTTAGATGAGAGTGTCAACCATTTTGGAGCTTTTCTTTTGTATGGAAGGGCTGATCCAGAGATACCCTTTCCTTTTCCCTTAGCTTACATACGTCCCATAATTTATTTAAAGATTTAATTTTATTTTAAATTTTATCCATTAAATGATTAAAATCACTCATGCTTGTAGAATAACTTAGGCTTCTCAATTGAGTTGCTTTTTTTATAAAATAATTAATACATTCCATGATGCCATAAAGAGGGTTCGAAATTGTTATCATCATCTATGAAGAAGAATTTCTTATCCAATTCAGGTACATCAAACTTATTTTCCCAAATTGGTGCACCATCTAATAATTTACTGACTTCAGATTTTATGTTTCTTTCATAAATTGATGCTGCTGCAATTCTTATATTATTATTTATTCCTATTTACCTTGATCCTAAGAATATGGCACCAACTATGCCAGCTTTAAAATATATTGCTAATTTCTTGGCAACTGGAATCCTATTAACTGCTTCCAAACTTAAATAAGTTGAAATCAATGATGTTTTATTTTAGAAACTATTCACTCCATTTATTAAGTAAGACACTTTATCATGAGTTTCTGTTGGTACCAATGAAGTATGAGTCCACCAAGTCTTATTCTGAGATGAAAGACTAATATACATTTAATTTAATTTTAATATTTCATTATATACATTGTTATTTAGTAAGTATTCAAATTTAATAACACTTTATATAGATAATAATTATTATTAGATGTATAGATGAATTTCTTTAGAGAATTAGTTTCAGCATAAAAAGTTAGATTTATTAATGGACAATATAATTTGGATCTAACTTGTATTACCAATTGAGTTATTGCAATGTCATTTCCAGCTTTTGGATTTGAAATTACTTTCAGAAATAATATAGATGATGTTGTTAAATTTTTATAAGAACATCATAGTGATCAATACATGTTGTATAATTTGAGTAATAGGAAATATAATTATGAGAATTTTTGGAGAAAACAGAGTAATTAGAGTGATATTAATCTCAGATTCTTGAGTTTGCATGGGAAGATCATCATTCACCTCCAATCGATATGTTATTTGATATTTGCAAAAAAGTGAATTTATTTTTAAATGAAGATATCAATCATATTGCAATCATTCATTGTTAACAGGAAAAGGAAGAACAGGAACATTAATTTTTTGTTACTTAATATATTGTGGAAGAGCAAGTAATACAGATGAAGCTAGACTCTATAATTCCAAAAAAGATTTAATAAAGCTAAATCAGGAGTGACCTAACCATCATAAATTAGATATATAGAATATTTTAATCAAGAAGTTATTGGCAATCTCTTTTATTGGGTAAATATGATATATAAATAAATACAGCCCTTCACCTAAAATGTCTGGTAATACATGTAAACCATATTCAGATATATACACAGTTAAGAATATGTGAAAGTAAATATCGTGAATATTTTATCGAATAGAATATTTAGTGGGTTATAGGTAGCACAAATGAAGAATTATGAATACAAAGGAAATGAGTTGGTTTTATAATTGAATCTAGTGATATATGGAGATATTCTAATAAAGTTTTTCCATTGTGGAAGTTTAAGATTGAAATTTATGTTTAGATTGGCATTCAATACATGCATGATTGATGAATCTAAGATAATAATTCCAATAGAAATGTCAAATTTGTTAATAGGAGATGTAATCAGAATAAAATACTTGGAATTTAGTGTAACAGATAATGAATATATGTAGATTGAAAGGAATATCGAAAGTATAAATTGATGCAGAGCAAGATTTATTTGTTTGGAAATCCTTGAGATGATGACTTTTATGAGATGATAGCAAAATTATAAAATGGAGATTAGATAGAGTCTGATGATGATTCAGAGAATGATTAGGATAGCGATGGAGAATAGAAGGAATCTAGATAATAGCAATAGTGATTAATTAATATTAATAAAAACGGTATTTGTAGTGATAATAAAATAAATAATGAAGAGTATAACAGGAGTGCTAGTGATTTTACTATTGAGTTAAAGTGTTTTATGCAGTCCAAAGAAGATCAATACAGATTTTTTGAATTTGCTTAGTTCTAAGACAAATGTAATGAGTTCTTAGGATGCCATATAATCTGTATTGACACTCTTGGAAGATTTACAAGGGGCTAATGTTGAAGCTTAAGATAAAGCTGATCTTACATTCTAGAGATTTGAGAATGCTATCTTATAAGATATAAATGAATTCTCAGGAATTGTCAATGTTAATTCTAAGAGTGCTGCAGTTGCCTCATAAGATCTTGAAGCTGTTGAGTAATACTTTATTTAACTTAATTAAGTTTAAAGATTCAACAAACTACAGATTACTTGAATTGGAATAATAAGAGATATAAAGCAAATGAACTTAAATTAGAAAATTTAGCTGAGTATTCATATATTATTATTATATTATAGATAACGTTGTGAAGCTAATGCTTTATTTATTGACACCCTTAGAGAGTATAAAAATGCACTATCAGTACTTGATTGGGTTAGAAGTGATGCTTAAAATAAATAAACAAATCTAGTCGAAAAAAGTCATTTTGGTGATTATGCTGAGAAATTAAGCAAATATGCCAATCTTTTTGAAGAATAAGCAGTTTA
Source organism: Paramecium sonneborni (assembly GCA_905182985.1). Classification (NCBI taxonomy): domain Eukaryota; phylum Ciliophora; class Oligohymenophorea; order Peniculida; family Parameciidae; genus Paramecium; species Paramecium sonneborni. Next base: position 75,552 of record CAJJDN010000156.1, on the reverse strand, counting down.
AGATTTTGTTAAATTAGGAGATGATTAAACTTCATTCTCATAAACCAGTATATATAATCAATTATTTCTTAGGATAGAGAGCTAATTCTGAATAATTAATCTAATTAATGACTAAAGATGTTGTTGGAGTTATATAATAATTGATTGAGAAATTAAGAGAAACCATTAAAGGATTAGAAGAATAAGAAATATAATCTGCCAATGATTTTGCTGATTTCAAAACTAATCTATTAGCTGAATAAGAATCATTGAAATAAGAATATGATGCTAAGGCTAAATTCTTAAATTCCTTACAAAATGATAAAGAATTAGCTTCTGATATTTTAACTAAAAAGAAGGAGTTATAAGATTAAAGTATGAGAATTCTAAGTTTAACTTAAGGTAATTTATAAATTTATCTTTCTTTTTAGAAGAGTATAATTATAAAAAGAAATTGTACAATGCTGAAAAATCAAAAAGACACGAAGAAAATCAATTATTAGAAGAATCTTTATTGATTTATAGAGAGAAAATTTCTACAGTTAATGAATATCTTAAAAAACGAGTTAATGAATATGTTGGAGATTCTTTGATTGAAGAACATGCAGTCACCAAATAGTAATCTGTTTCAGCAAGAAAAGGATAATGATACAATATCAATAGATACAAATTATTATTAACTAATATATATCATATATTTATATATAAATATAAATTTCATTTTTTGTCTGGCGATTATTAAAATCTTCTCTGTGTATTTTTTTGAGTTTATTGATGCTATAATTTTGAGAGATCGACATCATATTGATAACCATCAAATAATGCTATTTACATATTTTTTTTATTACCTTAAACAGTATCTCGACGAAGCATCACTTAATTCTCAAGTAATTATTCATCATTCAATTAAGTCTCTTCAGATATCTAATTTTAAAAATCAAAATTATTGTCTACAGCCTAAATTTTTTATTATTTATATTACTCCTGGAATATAAAGAGCTGTCAGTTTCTTTTTTAATAGATCATCCCATGGAAATCCTTTAAGCCAAGGATGGTGAAGAATTTCTTCAATTCCATTGGCTCCTAATCTTCTTTCTGGTTTACGTTAAATTAACTGAATAAGTTACTATTAATACTGTATTAACAAAATCCATAGCATTTTCACTCCAATAATTAGGCATTTCTTCTCTTCTAACTTAAACTTATTTAGCTAAGATTTATTCACGAATGTCTTATCTAGTTCTACCATTATATGGTCTACGTCCAAGCATTAATTCATATGTAATGACTCCTAAAGCATAGTAATCTGCAACAATTGAATGATCCATTCTACACATGACTTCAGGTGCCATATAACCAGGAGTACCAGAAGTATCTCCAGCATTATTACCTTTATTTATACGTGCAATTCCAAGATCAGTTAATCTCATATATCCATCTTCTTCAAGTACTAGATTTTCTGGTTTTAGATCTCTATGAATAATTCCATGTTAATGTAAGTATGTTAGAGAGAGTAAAATACAAGCAACAAAGAACTCTGATAATTATAATAAAGAATGATACTTGTTTATGCTTCGCTAAATCGTCTAATTTTTCCTAAATGAAATCTTAAATCACCACCTGTTAAAAGATCTATGATTAGAAATAGGTTTTCTCTATCTTAGAATGCATATGACATATTCACAAGAAAAGGATGATGTAAATGTTCTAACAAATATTTCTCATTTAGTACAGAATTTACACTACGTTTTTATATAATTTTAGCTTTCGACATTTCTTTTAAAGCATACATTTTTTTATTTTTTTTCATTTCTACTTTCCACACTCTTCCAAATCCTCCTTTTCCAATAACATATAAAAATTTAAAATGTTAACGTCCTACAATTTCAGGAGGAATAGTTTCAATTTATTATGCCACTAATTATGTTTTATCATTTAATTCAGATTTACGTCCATGAGATATTTTTTCTTTTTTAGGAGAATTAGGAGTTGATTCAGATATTGAGTTTAATATTTATTCAGATCGAGATTATGAATTGATTGAATTAACTGAATTAGCAGAGTTGTATTTACTAGCTAATTTCAATTTAAATGACATCTATGTATTACTCAACATACTTTTACTCTCTACTTTTTTTGGTACTACTACCTTACTTTTTAATTGATAACTATGTTCATACACTTAGGAGTTGCTAATACTACTTTTATGATATATGATATTATCTGCATATTATGGTTTCTTTGCTGATGGTTGACGACTAATCAATAATTAACTTTATTTCTCTCTATTAGGTGATTAATGAGCTGATATTGAACTACCAACCTTTATATCTCTTTTTGAATCTTATTATTATCTAATCATTGGACTCTAATTCACTTTCTTACGAGTACATATTGCACAATGTTTTTAATTACATTAACATTCCCAAGTTCCAGATTGCTTTCTAACTGCTGCTTTTATTGGCTCACCTTTAAAATGAATCTTAGAATTCATTTATTGTTTTATCAGTAAGTCCCTTAGATTTTTTGCAGTAGATTGTTACATATATTTATTTATTTCGTTAATTATTTTTTTTTTTTACATAGAACTACTATTTTTTTTATTTCATATCCTTATTTTTTTTTATTCTCATCCATATTTTATCCTAATTTTATTATCTATATCCATTTAATCTCAATATTATTTTTACTAATTATTATTTTATTATGGGTTTACATAAATCTAAAGTCATCAAAAAAATTAAAATGGATATGCAATCATAAGCTCTTAAAAAAGCTCCAATTACTTAATTAAAAGTTTCTATCAAGAAAACTGAAAAAAAATCAGATGCACTTAAAAGTACCAATTCTTAATTTAGAAAACATTAATTTATTACAGAAAAGAAGGTGTAATTAGATTAATCTAAAATTCAATCTATTATTGATTCACTTAATAAATACTATTACTCTAATAATGATGGTGATCGCAAAATTTATTTAATAGCTGAATTACAAAAAATACCAGAATTAATTGAAACACCAATTATATAAATGTAATCTATTTCTCTAATTAGTCCTCTCAAAGAAGCTATACATTCCAAAATTGGATTTGTTGTACATGGTGATATTCTAGAAGAATTCTAAAAAAAATATCCATAATATAATGTTATGAGTTAAAATTTATATTTAGCTGGAAAATCCTTCCCTAATCTTGATTTGATTCTTATTGATTATACACTCTATAATAAGATAATTGATAAGAAACCTAGCAAGTAATATAAAACCTATTAAATTTTAGGAAAATATTCCCATTTCATCCATCTAAAGTACCTTTTGATTATAAGAAACATTATAATATTCAAGAATATTCAGAATACATTCAACATTTGATTGGAAGTACCTTCAGTGTAATGAGAAATCAAGCCAAATAAATTATTCCGATTGGGAAAGTTGGTCAAAGTGGAACTATTGATAATGTTTTGAAAGGAGCAATTGATTTTATTGCTAAATTACTAACACAATGTAAAGGGAATAGTATAGAACATTTATATTTAAAAACTAACAAATCAATTGAGTTATTAATATATTGAAAATTTAAATAAATTAATATAAATGTATTAAAATAAGTATTAATACTAATTTGTACATGTAATAATGTTAATCATAACTCAATTAATATTAAGCTTAGTTCTTCTCCAATGTCTTCTCTTTGAATTATATCTAAAAATTGCAATATCAAATACCTGATTGTATTATCAGTTCTATATCTGAACCAATTTGGTAATGGTCTATTTTATTTATTGGCTTTAATTAATCTTTTCTTCATTCTCAAGGATTTATGAGCTCCCTATTAAACAATAAGTGTAATGCTATTACCATTTTTAAATCTTTTTTTTAATTTATTTAATATATAAATCAAATATTCATTAATTCTCAGTCAACAATGATACTAATTTTTCATATGATGAACAAGGTCCTTATTATTTAACAAATTCTAATATCCAATCATAAGAATATTAATTAAAAACTTCTGATAATCTCTTGGCTTTAACAATCATTTCATTTTCATTATTAGATGATCCTAATAGATTATAAAATCTAAGACGCTCATCAATTATTTATACGAGAATTTATTTTAATTTCTCATCCTATCTATAATCATTTACCTATTTTTATGTTGTTCTAGTATTAAATAATTTAATTTACTTGTTAATATTAGATTTATCTAAATAGTTTGATTTATCTAGAATCATTTAACTTTGATTAAGTAAATCTATTGAATTTCTAAGTTGATTTTGATCATTTTAATTCTCTAAAACTAGTAATTTAATTGTTGGCCATCCCATTTAATTGTACATCTTCTTTAAATAGTTTAAAGCTAATTCACAAGTAATCTCTTCAGCTCCATTAGGATCAGCTAAGAATATTTTAAATATCTACAAGGTTTGATGATAGCATATAAATAAACTTTTTTTATCTAAGGATATAAGCTCATTATGGCCTCAACAATTTCTTAATATGATTTAATCTTTGGTGGTAATTTGTGCACTTTTCTTTGATACACGATTTTGATATTTAACATTTTCTTTTATTATTTTTATAAATATTAGTGTCATTAGTATTCTCTAATTTTATATTACAATAGAATTTATTGGAAATTTTATTGTAATTCACAATAACAATTATTTAATATGTTGTTATATTTATGATTTTTTCAAATAGATAATAGTATTGTAGATATATCAAAAAATAATTATCAATTAAAAATTAAATAAAAACCATCTAAATTCTTTGTACATATACATAATCTAAATAATCTGATTTCACATTGTGTAGAACTACTAGTTATGAGTCTATTCAATTATTCAAAAAATTTACAATGAGAAGAGTTTCAATAAAAGAAAATATTAATAATACATTAGAAGTAAAGAATTCAATAAGAAATTAAGAAATATTTGCAATTAGTAATTTATTAAATAATTCTAATCATATTTTACATATAAGTTCTACGACTTAAATTTTAATAGATGCATTACAAATTAAGGTGTGGAAATCTCAAACTAATCTCTGATATGAATATTGTCAAACAAAAAGTATATTTAATTAACATAATTGTATTGCTCAAATAAAATAAATATGAATTCATATCAGCAAAGTTTCTTGCTTTCTTTTGGTTAAAGAATTATCAATCCAAATTTTAAAAGTCTCTTAGAATAAAATTAATAAAACTAATTAAAAATTAATTTTCTATTTCTTTTTTTATCTATCTTAGTAGGAAGAGTGAAAAAAAGAAAGTTATTTGAATTATTCAATATATTTTTAAATGGTTCTTATTTAGTAAGAATCAATTGAAAAATAATGATTCAATCTATATTTTTGATAAATCTGTTTTTGTTTTTTATTTTTTACTTATTTTTATTATCATAGTTAAAGATTTCTAAATTATATTGTATCTGGAATTAGTGATTAATTATTATGAATTCATTTTGTTTAAGTAATAATTAAATTATTAAAAATTAGAATATGCAATAATAATCTATTCATTAATAAAAAATAGTGGAATATACAAATTAAGGTATTATTATATTGTGATTTTAGGCAATTATGTTGATTTGGAGGATTATATACGTGTAAATTAATAATCATAAATTAATTTTTCATAAGCTTTAGTTGAATGTATTTAATATACAAGAGATAGTGAAGATCATTTATAATGCATTCAATAAATATTAAAGTAAATGTTATTTAAAAATATAAGATAATAAATTGATTTTAATTATAAAGATAATAATGGGAATACTGCTTTGATATAAGCAGCAAGAAGTGGTAAAATTAGCATATTAAATGAAATCATAAAATACAAAGAGAAATTTTTAAATAATAAATAATTTAAAATTGCACTTGATATTGCAATATAATCTGAATAAGATAATTGGGATATTGTGGAAACATTGCTTCAAGTAACTTAACTTGAAAAGCCTTAACATTTAATTAAATCTTTAAATAAAGGAAATTTCAAAACTGCTTAAAAGATAATAGAATAATATGGTGCTTCTGGATAAGATGAAAATGGTGATACAGCTTTACATGTAGCATCTCGTTTAGGAAATTTATAAATAATAAAAAGTATTTGTTAAAAAGAAACTCTATTTAAAAAAAAAAATTAACAAAATAAAACACCTTTTGATGTTGCTTGTAATTAAGAAACTAAAATTTTGATTCAATAAGAAGAAGGACTACAATTCCATAAATCTCCAAATAGAAAAAGAAAGCAAGAAGATTTAATAGAAAATAATTAGAATTCATAAAAATCAACTAATTATGAAGAATTTAATGAAATATTTTAGAAAATATCAAAAGTATTTAATAATTAAGGAACTTAAACTGAAAATAAAGAAAAGAAAGACTCAGAATCATAAATTCCAGAACACAATTATCTCAATTAACCATTTTATGATTAATTAATATCTGATACACTTGTTACTCTTCATTAACATAAAACTCTTTTTGATGATATTATTAAGTATGTTTATAATATATTTAGGTAATTATCATTTGAAATCAATACATTCTCTTAAGAATTGAATAAATAATTAGAAGAATAAAGACCTATCATTTATAAAATAGTATAAATTGTTGATGAAGTATAAACTTTTACTCATTTATTTATTAGATTGTTTAATCAGTTTATACTAAATCTCGTGTTTTCTTATATGGTTCTTGTTAAACTGGTCTAAATTTATTAGATTCTGATATTGACATAGTTATTGAAACTAATGAATAAGAGAGAATTTCTCTCTATAAAATTGCTGAATAATTCAAAGTATCATAATATATAATTTTAGATACAAGGATTTATTAATGATGTGAAAGTTATTGAAAATGCTAAAAAACCTGTTTTAAAAATGTAATTCTCTTAAGAATTTTAAAATAAACATATTGATATTACAATTAGCAAAAATGATCATTCTGGTAGAAAGACTTCTAATTCTATGATTGAATTTTAAAAAGAATTTAAATAGTTTAAAAGTCTTGCTGTAATTTTAAAGTTTTACTTTAAATCTATTAATCTATTAAATGCTTATTAAGTATCTCATATTTATGTTATAAGGGTGGTTTAAATAGTTATTGTATTCTCACAATGATTTTAGCTTTACTATAAATTAAACGTGTACGTGAAACTGATAATGAAGAAATTGGTAAGACCTTATTAGATTTCTTCGAACTTTATAGTTAAGATATAGATTATTTTGATAAAATTATTAATATTGTTCCTTCCTAATCTGAAAATATGTAAGTAGATGAACCTAATATTTACTAATAACAATTTCCATAATTGTAAAGATTTATCTTATTTTTAGTGATCAAGGATAATAAGAATTAGTTATATTAGATTTACATAATAAAGGCAATAATATTGCTAGTAGTACTTTTAAAATTAAACACATTAAAGTAACATTTTATAATTTCTATATAAGAATGCTTTATCACTTGGGTATTCTGCCATATTGAATTCTCGTAAATGCGAACAACCATGCTATTTCTCAAGATACAATTAATCTGTTTGTTGTATTTTAAAATAAATCATTTAATAATCAAAGAATCATCATTTAACAGGATCTTATAAATCAAAACAGCCATTTTATTACTTTAATTTTAATAATACATATTGACCCAAAAATAAATGTGTTATGAAGTATTCTAATATCATGAATTTCTATATGAATTTACAAAACATTATATTATTATGTTTATCTCAAATTCAATAAAAGAAGAATATAAAAAAGTTTTCTGAAATTCTTTACTTCATAAAGTTGAATATAAAATTGAAATTTAACATTATTAAATAGAATTGTAAATATTTTATTATACTAATTAAATGTTGCAAATATAAAGTTGTTCTTTTTATAATTAAAAAGAATAATCATTTCATTTTATCCAATTAGTTTAAATATTTAATATGTTCTCTCTCTAGTCTAGCTATTTCATCATCAAAAGGATCCTTATTGATTCCTTAATTATTTATAGGTTGATTAGAAATAGCCTTCATAGTGGTATCATCCTTTTTTTTGGCAACAGGTTTAGGTATATTTCTGGCAAATTCGATGGCTTTTTGTCTTTATTTATTTAATATATTTAAAATAATACCTTGCATTAATTTCAGGAGGTTTAGTTTCTTTATTTTTGGTTGTTACAATATTAGTTGAATTAAATTGCCTAACTTATTCTGCAAATTCTTATCTCTTTAGTACCTTTTCTTTTTCTTTTGTCCATTCATCTCCACTAACATTAGGTCCTAAACCTCCTAATTTCGCATTTGCAGTTTTTTTCATAATTTCATAATCTTTAATGGTGTATGGTTTGTACCGTTATGAATTATCTATTGATTGCTATTATTATTTTGCTGATTGTGATCTTTATTCTATTTTTTTTGGAGGCTCTGTGACTGTTTATCTAATTTAGTAATTAGTTGAAGGTTGAAAATATTATTATTGACTCAAATATTATAGAGAATCTTGAATCTATTACTCTGGTATATAAGGGTTATGTTAATATAAAGTTTAATGATGTTATTAATGATTGTATTGAATTTGAGTTAAAACAGGTTAAATATTAACTTATTATTACAAAGGTTGTTGAATTTGAGGACATCTATTTTAATCTAAAATAAGAGATATTATACATTCAAAATCTTTTTTGATTGGTTATTAACAAGTGTTTAGAACTGATTCTAAACCATTTCTACCCATTACTGTTGTTTTACCCTTAAACCTTTCTTAGAAAGTGGACATTATAAACTGAATTATAATATTATGATTAATAATTAATCTTCTCTAAAAAAATTGTTATTTTTTCTTTTATTGAATTTATTATTATTTTTATCATTTTAAAAAGGATACTTTAATTAGATTTTACATTCTACAATCTCTAATTTAGAATCAATATTTAAAGAGAGTTTATGAAATGTATATTTATAATAACAACACATTAACATTAACCTTTATAAGTTTATAATAGTTAAAAAGACTTATCAATTATAGTCCCTTAATAGAATATAATTCATAACATATTTAAAACAAAAAGTTGAATTAATGTCTTTTATTTATTTTCTTTTTTTACCTCATAATATGCCAAAGCATAATATAAAATCTGGAAGGCCTAATAAAAATGATATTAATGATATGGTATATAAGGATGAAGGATATATTGCTACAAATGAATTTGCTCTGTAATTATATTAGTTGATTTCTGAAATGTCTAATTATAAAATACTCACTATTACAGGACCATCAAAATAAAAAAATGCGAAAAAAAATGTAAAGAATAGAAAGGAGATTGAAAAAAAATAGGGAATTATTAGAAAAAAATTAGATATTAAAGAAGAGAAAGTATTTCTTTTAAGAAATCAAGAAGATTAACCAAGAAAATATAGAATAATAGATGGGAAAATGGTTGATAATGATGAAATCATTTATATTGATGATCTGTTAAAATATGTTCAAGAGGATCATTTTATGAAAAGTATTAAAATGGTTTTTAAAGAATTGAATGAAGAAACATAATATTTTTTAAAAGAACTAGTAAAAATATTTTCTAAAACTGATAAGTCATTAGGTTAATTTTAAGAATAATTTTTTCAATTATTTGAATCATCACCTAGTTCTTAATATAAAGAAATAAAATAATGGAATGAACTATTTGAAATATCATTCGATGAAAAGCTCTTTTTGATGTAAAATGAAATTGATTTGTTTAAGAAAAGATTTTAACTGAAAATAAATGAAGAAGCTAGTTAAAAAAAGGTAGAATAAAAAAGAATTGATATTTTTAAAAATTAGTAATCAAATATCGATTAATACATATGTATTAAATAGCCTAATAGACCTTTAAAACTTTTTATTAAAAAAATTTATCAGTTATTCCATAAATTTTGGATTTTAGATGAAATTTAATGATGAATATTATATTATTTTAATTATAAAAAAATAATTTATGCTTACTTAAACTCAAAAATCTTATATCAAACAATTAAAGGATATAACATAGCGTTCTGACCTCATGGTAATTTCAATTTTAATATATTTTTAATGGGATATAGAAAAATCAACAGACTTTATAATAAATGCAGGAGAATTTTTAAGTGAAGATCTAATTCCAGAAAGTAGAAGGCAAATAGCTGAAAAATTATTATAATCAGAATTATAAGAATAAGATAAAATTAAACCTATAAATACAAACTAAATAATAACAGATGTAAAATAAATTAAAGACACCAATTCTAATAAAGAAACTATAAATGTTTAAAATAAAAAGATTGATTAAATCAAAGAAAACTTATCAATAATAGAAAATATAGAATGGGAAACTAAATCAATACACTAAGATAAATAATTAATTATACAGTGTGTTTAAAAATAAAATTAGAATGATTAATTAGAATTTAGAAAACTTTAATCATTTGCAGGAATAAAGACATGTGAATCATCCGGCTCTTTTAATTGTATATATCAATTATTTTTTTAATGTCCTGAAATAGTCGAAGCAATCTTTAGTATGGATATTTAAAATAAAGAAGATTTAAATGTAAAAATGTTTAATATAATTAGAGCAATTTTTAAAATCTATTATAATAATTGTTTGCTTCTTTAATTCTAACTAATGATAAATCTGTAAACAATTCTGAGTTATATAATGTTGCAAGTAAACTAAACAAATCATAAAATTATGTTGGTTAAATAAATTTTGCTAAACAATTTGAAATTTAAATCAACATATTAAAATAATTTTTTTAAGATACTAAGTAAGAAAGTGTTTCAATAATTGTAAATTAATTTTAAACATTTTAAAGTCATCCATTCTTAAAATTAGAATAAGAATATAGATTGTTTTAATTATCTTTGCTAAAAGAAATGAATAATTTAACATAAATTGGATAATAATAAAATTAAAAATAATGTTGGGTTTTTGAAATCAGTAGAAAATATGACTAGGATAATTATAATGAGAATAATCTTGACTATTGGTTTCCTAAAAAATTTGATTTAGAATTTTTACTTTAGAAAGATAGATTAGATTAAATCTTAAAGATTTTAGAGGAAAAGACAAAAGAGGAAATTATAAAAGAAATAAAAAAATGTATGAATATTTATCAATAAAAAAGATTAATAAATAATAAATGCTTTTCATATAGTAAAATCAGTTTTAAGTGAATAAGATTTTGTTTAAAAAGAAACAATAGATTCTTTGTATAGAGAATATGAAAATCTTGAGAAAAAGCTATATGAATATATTCCGTTTAATATGGAGTAATTAGAAATGAATAGTTAAAATAAAAGACATAGTTATTGTATTTAAGCAACAGTAATAGAATAAAAGGGAGAGAATTACCATTTGTTTTACTTATATATAAAAAACTTTAGTTAGAATAAATGGTTTAGAATAAATGATTGTTAGGTTTAAAGTGTGAGTGAAGATTTAGTATTAAATGATACTCGTAAGTATGGATGTTTTTTAGTTTATGTTAAGGAAGACTAAATATAAAAATTAGGAGAATATTAAAGTATATTATCAGAGATTGCTAGCAATATATTAATGAATTAAGATGAACAGATATAAAATTATCCTTTAATATAAAAGTTAAAAAAGTCAAATGTTCGACTATATGAGAAGATTTTAAAGTTAAATTAATAAAATGAAGCTAAGCTCGATGAAGAATTGAACGATGAGTTTGATTAATGAATTAATAATAATAAATAATTTATATAATGTCAGAAATACCTGATCATATATTAACTCTCTATAAAGAAATGGGATTTGGAGAGTTTCACATAAGGCAATGCTGGGTAATTTCCAATTGCAATGATGGCTAGTAGTTTTAGGCAAATTTATTTGGGGAGAATCATAATTCTCAACCTCCTCCATAGCCTTAACATAAAATTCCACAACCTCCTTCACTTCCTCCACCTCAACAAGTATATATCTATTATTAAAATAATAAAGCAGGGTGAGAACTAACAATAATTTTTTGCTAGATTGTTTGGATCAATTCCTTATTTTAAAGCTTAATTACGAAAGAAAGATCAAATAGTTGGTATACAAAATATTGGAAATACATGTACTATTAATTCAATGTTATAACTTTTCCATTCGATTCCTTAAATATATAATTTGTTAATTGAATGTGACAATACATCCACAAATGTACAAAACTTATACTAAATTAGTGTTATGGAAAATTTGTATATGAAATATAGACCTTATTTACAGAACTGACAGCATCAAATTTGGAATATATTTATCCAAAAACTGCTGTAAAAAGTCTAAGTTTTGGGTCAGATGACAAAGAATATATTGGAGTTCAATAAGATATTGTCGAAATATTTAATTTAATATTAACTAAGTTTGATTAATGCATTAGAAGATTACATTAAAAACATTTAATGGAATCAATTAAATATAAAGTAGAATTGTTTGGCCATTAGGAATTAAATCAACTTTTTTAAATCATTTTTGTAAATGAAACTGGAAAAAATGAATATCATGCATATTTAAATGCTACATTGAAACATTAAAACACTACAAAATTTTTATTAAGCGAATTTAAAAATAAAATAATACATTTGCCAAAATTCTTAAGAATTTCAGTTAATAGAATTTAATTTTAAAAAAGTAAAAAATTTTGTTTCAATTTTAGATAATTCATTTAAATCAAAGGAAATATTTTTGATTGATGAAGATCTGAATTTAGATATGTGTCTGAAGAATAATTAAAATTAAAATTAATAAGAAGTTGATAAATTATAAAATACAGTCAATTAGTTATAAAATGAGATTAATAAACAAGCAAAAAGACTCGATAGTCTTAGATATGTCATTAACTTGTATGAAAAGGAAAATATTTTTATTGATTTGATAAATATATTAAAAATAAAATAGAAACAACTAGAATAATAATTACTCTAGTTAGAAAGTAAGTGTTCGTAGTAAAAATAAAAAATTAATAATTTATAAAATTAAAATAGATATCAATATAAAATTCATTCAATAGTAATTCATTTTGGATCAGCTTATGAAGGACATAATTATATTTATATATACAATTTTCATTTTGGAAAATGGATGATATTTAATGATAATACTGTATAATTTGTGAATAAGTAGGAAGTGGAAAAAGATTCAAAAATAAATGCTCAAGTAGTAATATATGTAGATTCTTAAGTGATACCTAAATTAATTGAACATTATAAATACATATAAACAGTTGGAAATATAATAGTGTCTAATCCAGATAAAAACTTAAAATAAATAGAAGAACTAAACAAAATACCATAAAATATACTTGAATTACTGACGGAAAAAAATAAAAGAAATTATTAGAGCTAGCTAAAATAATTTTAATGATTAAATGATGACTGATTAATTAAATATCAAATTATATTGATAAAATTTATATAAACTAAAGATATATTTTTTGTTTAAGAATGTTGTAATAATTTTGAAATGAAAGTGATAAATAATTTAGTTGAGGATAAATTTAAATATATATATATAGGAATAGAGTAAAATGATTGAAAGTTTTTATAAATTAATAATAATATAGTAATAAGGTTCTAAGATAAGTTAGGCAAGTAGTGTCAAATAATAAACTGATTAATACTCTATTATTGAAATAGAAGTGTCCTTCAGAATATAGTCCAGGAGTATCACTAAGATAGATTAGTTTAAAGAGAGGTTTATAATATTGCAAGAATACATCAATAGATTTATCTAAATTGACTAATTTAATGAAATAATAGAAAGTGAAATAGATAGGTGAGGGATAGAAAGATTAAATGAATTAATTGACAGTAAAAGCAAGAGCAATAGCAATGTCTGCAAAAATACCATAAGGGCTAATTCATATAAGAAATGATTCAGCTTAGGTTAGAAAAGATAACAAAGAAGGTAGAGGAGTGTTAAGTCGAAAGATTTCAGATTTAAAATAAATAGTTAAAGGATTATTTACATTTGAATATGTGATAGGGATAGGAGGATTTTGGAAAGGTAGTGAAAAGAGTTAATTAATAATATGCAATGAAAGAGATGTCAAAAGCTGTAGTTGATAATAAAGAAGAGTGTACATTCAGTGATGAATGAACGTATGTTATTAAGTTAACTTAAACATACATTTTTGATCAATATGTATTATCCATTTGAGGATCGAGAAAACTTATACTTAGTAATGGATTACATGTGTGGAGGAGATTTGCGATTTCATATTGGAAGAATGAGAAGATTTTAATGAGGAACAGACTAGTAATAGTATTCGATGATAATAAGAGTTTTTTGTGGCTTCTATTTTTATAGGTTTAGAGTATTTACACACTAACAACATTATACATAGAGACATTAAACCAGAGAATCTGGTACTTGATGAAAAGGGTCTTGTACACATAACTGATTTAGGTATTGCTCGTGTAATGAAACCTGAAAATTCAAGTGATACAAGAGGTTTTTCTGGATATACGGGTATATATAATAATATTTAATAAGTAATCAGCTCCTGTAGGGATGTGTAGATAGAATCATACATTTGCAGTTGATTATTATGCTTTAGGGGTGATTGCCTATGAGTTTATGTTAGGCAGAGTATAATATGACATTTTATAAAATAGAGACCATATTTTGGTAGATCTAGATAAGAAATATGTGATTAGATTCTTGCTAGATAAGTTTAAATTAAAACAAGTGAAGTACCTCCAAATTGGAGTGTAGAATCTGTTGATTTTGTAAATTGTTTGTTATAACGGAAACCATCAAATCGATTTGGATATAATGGTGGGCATGAAATTAAATTACATTCTTGGTTTAAGAATTTCCCATGGTCTAAATTATAGAATAGATAATTCTCAGCACCATTCCTTCCAAATCCAAGTGATGATAATTTTGATTAACGTTAAATTGTAATTGAGGGTGAAGAAAATATTGAATTGATTACTTAGAATATGTAATTGTTAAGAGATACAAATGTATAACAATAGTTTGTTGGTTATGAATATCAAACAAGTGATCCTAATGAGAAACTCTTTATCTTTGATTAATTTAAATAATGAAGTTATCACTAACATTATTTACACTTCTAATATCTATATATTGTGCTGTACATAGAGAATATTATGATATTCTTGGAGTATCTCCTAATGCTTCTGTTTAAGACATCAAAAAGGCCTATCGTAAACTATCACAATAATACCATCCAGATAGAAATTAAGGTGATCCTAATGCGAATGAAAAATTCTCGAAAATCAACGTGGGTAATATTATATCATCATTTTATTTTAGCATATGAGGTACTCTCTGATCCAGAATAAAGAAAAAAATATGATAAAGGAGGAGTTGATGGTCTAAATAGTTAAGGAATGTAACATCATGATCCATTTGATATATTTGGATCATTTTTCGGAAGAGAATAATAGGGAGAACGTAAAGGACCTGAATTGAAAGTTAAAGTGAGAGTCACTTTAGAAGACATTTATAATGGCAAAGAGATACCTATATATTTAACTAAATAAATATTATGCCCTCATTGTAGAGGATCTGGAGCTGATGATCCTGATCTTGTAGAAACTTGTCCTACTTGTAAAGGTGTTGGAAGTGTTTAAAAAAGATAATAAGTTGGTTTTGGATGTATACTCTATTCATTTACAATATAGTCTTTTAAACATTTTAGGCCACGTGTGAAAGATGTTTTGGTACAGGTAAAATTATTAAAAAAAAATGTCATCTTTGTAAAGGAGATAAAGTAATTCAATATTATTTATTTCTTAGATTATTCCAGGTGCTGATAATATTAGTTTATATATAGAAAAAGGAATTCAGGATAAATAAACTATTGTAATCATTTATTAATATTCTAGAAATATGAAAATATGGCTGATGAACGTAATGATTCAGGCACCTCTGATCTAGTCTTTTAAATTGAATAAATTCCTCATTCATTCTTTTAAAGATAAGGAAACAATTTATTTTGCAAAGTCGAAATTTCATTAAAGGAAGCACTCCTTGGATTCAAAAAGAAAATCAAACATCTTGATAATCATTTTGTGAGAATTGATAAAGAGGGTATCACTAAGCCTGGAGAAATACAAATTATAAAAGGGGAAGGAATGCCATAACATGAATTTTCATCTTAGCATGGAGATTTGTATGTAGAATACAAGGTTTTTATTCCTAATTTTAATGGAGAATAAATTAGATGTAAATATATATATTTAAAACATAGAATGGTAAAAATTCTTTTCATGAATATAATATATATGTATCATATAAATTTTTTGTGTTTATATGTGTATTCATAGTATATATCCTTAAAATTATATTTAATCAATTAGATTATAATTCGAAGTTAACTTCAATATGTTTCTATATATATATATATGTGAGGCATACACCTTGAAATTTTAAGATGGATAGATGATACTCTATAAGTAGATAGAAAGGAGTGTATAATCGAATTCTTAAATGAAAAAAAACTGTAAATTTTCTTTGATTTGAAATGAAATTCCTAAATGTTAATGTGTCAATAAATTAATATGTTTTAGATATTAATCAATATATAGATATTCCTATGATTGATGTTAATGGTATTCTCTTCAATAATTCTAAAGGAGTTTACAAATATAGCAAATAATATAGTTGCTAAATTATTTATCCTTAGTCATCTTGAGTTAATTTTCTTTTTTTGGAAAATGCAATTTACCAAGGATAAAATTTGAATAGAAAAAAAGGAAAGCATGGAGAATGGAGCAATTTGAATTTTTAATAGAAATAATTTTTTTGCCTAATAAATTTGTTTTATGTGAGTTAAATGCGTTATTTAAAAGTAATAAAGTGTAATCAATTAAAATGGAAATAATGCATAAGATGATAAATATAATAGTGTCAATAATTTGAAAATTATATAATATTTTATAAATATGGGATGCGTAATTACATCTGAGAAAGTCAACCAATAAAAAACTATGATGTTAGAATCTACATTTAATAAAGAACAGCGAGAAAAAGATCATAGGATTTAAGCACATGCTGTTTTAGATGAGTATCGTCAGACCAAAACAATAAGAAAGTAAATCAAGTTGCAATAAGATGTCAAGGATGCCTTGTAAGAATAACTTATAAGAAATAAAACAGTCACACCTCAAAAGTCTTCAATAGTCAATTGAATTTATATATATATATTTTCATTCATTTAATTAAGTAACCCCTTACTGTTTCATACCAATAATGAGTCAAACTTTCTAGTTTGTTTTAGACACAATCTTTTATTTAGCTAAAGAGTGTTTTTTAATCATCTGGATCCAAAGCAATACGATATTTACGAATCCGATGTTATAATGCTTCTTTTATTGACATTCTTTAATCATCCTCTGTCAAACATTTATTGATAAAATCATTAACTACTAGATCCTCTTCTTCTTAAATATCTCTTCGTTTATTTTCCCTAAATTTTTATATAATAAACTTTACAATAAACATTCTAATGATTCGAAAGGATGAATTTTATAAAATAATTAGTGTAAAATTATTCCCAAAGCCCAAACATCTTATTTATCACTATAAATTGTTCGTTTATTACATTTATGAACTTCTGGTGCCATGGTTTCTGGAGTTCCACATTTTACTGATTCAGTTCCCAATCCATTATCTATCAAATTCTTAGCAAATCCAAAATCAATTATCTTTATCTATTTACATCACTATTATCATTACTTATTTCTTTTTCAATAATATATTGTCCAATTTCAAATCTCTATGTATTATGTTATGTTTCTCCAATTCTTCCAAACCATCTAAAATTTGCTAAAAATACTATATTGCCTCCTTCCTATTAAATTCTTAATATCGCTTGCTTAAAGACTCTCAAATTTAAGATAGTTATCTACCATCACATAATTCCATTATTATATAATGTTTATCTTCAATTTTTACATCATCGTAAATCCTTGCTATATTCTTAGATTTTAAACTTTTCTACAATTCTATTTCCTAATCTACACGATCATTCCCAACCATTACTCTTATTGCCACCTTCTTATTCTTATTCTAATACTAAATCATTAAATCTGCTAAATACTTTCCAACCTGCATATACTTAACAATAAGATCCCTTTCCTAACAAATTATCAGAATTATAGCAATAATCTCCTATTGTTATTATTACACCTGATTCTTAGATTTCTCTTTTTTATTTAAAACATCGTTCAAGATCATTCCTTCTTGTTTCAATTCTAAATTTCTCTCTCTTCTTTTACATCTACTTCAAATATTAATATATAAATTAAATATTAATCTCATTCATATATAGTAATAAATTTTTCTTACTTTGGCTATCTCTCCTCAATCAAAGTCAATATAATTATCCTATATATTACGTATAAATATATCATTGAAAATGTTAAATATGATGAATTATCAATAATTATGATCAATTATCTTAAAATTTAATACCAACCTAAATAAATAAATTTAAATGGATTTAGAAGACAACGACTTCTTGGCAGATGGTGATAATCGTAATGTTAGATCTAGGACTAGGAACAATAATAATAAGAGAAACAATAAGGTAGAGACATTATAAAGAGATTAATAAAAATAAAAAAGACAGGAATAATAACATGAAGATGAAGAATGGTCCGATGAAAATGAGAAGAAAAATAATGCCAAGAGGTTGTAATAATAGGAAAAGAAGTTAAAACATGTCTAAAAGCAATTAGATTACAAAAAAGATGAGGAAGAAATGTAACCAAAATTAAAGGGAAAAGAAAAAAGATAGGCTCATGTACACGATCTATGATCATTATTTTAATAATATCAATTCCTTAATTTACTTTACAATGCCCTAAACCGCCAGACCATGTTCTTCTTGTTCTATTAGTTGCTATAGAATAGAATTCTTAAACATGTCTTTAATTTTTATTGAATCAGATTCAAGTAGATAATACAGAATCTGTAGCAAATGTTTTAAGTTCAACTGACTTTAATCCTTTTAAATTAGGAGTTCTAACAGTTATTTCCTAAATAAGAGACTAAGTCCAAATTCTTTTGCTAATACTTTTACTAAAGTGGGGTACATTGGAACTGTATTATTTTTAAAATATGCAACAAGAATGTCAATATTTTTACTCAGAGGAATTCTTTAAGTTTAATCAAGTTCTATTAATTTTACAATAGTATCAAGTAACTTAGTAATATTTAAATTTGTTGTTAATAAGCCAACATAAATGCTAATACCTCCATTTTCTTATAGTTTTTATTTACATCTTTCTGAAGAAGTAGCTAGAGAACAAAGTATACTAATAGCTGCCTTTTTCATTGAGATTTAGTTTTCTTATTCACTTGGTAATTTAAATAATTCTAACAATAAGGGAACACCTTCATAAAGACATAATTCTTCTTATTTATCATGATTGAGTTTTGTAAGATAAAATATAATTCTAAGAATATCTGCAATCATAGGTCCTTGAGTTGGTAAATCCTTTTTTAATAAAGTTAAGGCCCTAGGTATAATAGCAAATCCATCTAAATGTGGTTAAAGATGAGGTTCAGTACAGAGATACCTAAATATTTTGATGGTTTTTAGTAATGATTATTCTTAATTTTAATTAAGGAAAGTGGCTAATCTGGTTATAACTTCTTTTTCGCAAAGAGCTTATTTAACTATTTTATCATCACATTTAGCCAGAATGACTAAGATATTCAAAGATTTAATCATTAAATTAAGATCTATATTTTAAACTTACTCAGCTATAAGGACTAATCTATAGGTGATGAATTTACTAGTTAAAAGTCTACTTAAATTTCTTTAACTTATAGTATTAAGATCATAAAGTAAAATGATGGTGTCTAATGCTAAACCAATTAAATCTATATTATCTGAGATATCTGATGTGTCAATAAGTTCTAAAAGGTTATCCAATCCTCCTATAGAGAGTAGGTATCCTTCTTTGAAGTAAGTTAATTATCCTAAAAAATATGCTGCTTCAACTCTTAATTCTTTATGAAATTCAGAGGAAGTGATTTGTTGATAAAATGTTGCTGCACCCAAATAACATGATAATTCTAATAATTAAGGATTCTAATCTACAACTATATTTATTAATTCAAATATCAATTTTAAAATTTATAATGATTAATCTTATGAATTATTTTCACAATAAAGTGGCATATATTTTTCAATAATTTCCAATAATGATGTTAAACCAGTATGAATAAAATATTCTTTGCATTTATCATTTGGAATAGTGTCTTTCAACTATTCTAATATTTTAATTATTTATGAATTGTCACTTTATTCTGTTAATTAAGTAATAAGTTCATTAATTTCTCTCATACTTTTACCATCTTCATTTTAACCCCAAAATCCATTTTATTTAATTTGATGACTAGTTCTTAATTTAAGTTATCTAAGTGAATCCAATTAGGAATCTCTAACAGCACTACTTTTATCAATTTTTCTTGGAGATTAACATTAGACTAATTAAGGTACTTATTCAATAAATGAGTCAGTAATGAATGTTCCGAAATTGGATTAATCTACAATGTGATTTCGAATAGTATTAGTTACTTCTTCAGGTAGATTAGGTCCTTGAACAATATGCCAACTTTTAGTAATCCAAGGATGTTTGAGCATAGTAGTAGCATCATCTCGTAAAGTAGGATCTTTTTAGAAACATTGAATAAGGAAATCTCTACATTCATTTGATATACCTTCTGGTAAAGGTGGACAATCTCTTTGTACAATTTAAAACATTGCAGCATATTACAATCTATCAAAATATGGGGGATTTCCTGTTAAAAGTTCAATGACTGTGCATCCTAAAGACCAAATATCACAGGATGTTGATAAATGTCCAGACATTTCAATCACTTCAGGTGCCATCCAATATGGAGTACCAACTATATTATTGCTTTATGTCGTATCTTCAGATAATGTTGTGGCTACTCCAAAGTCAGCTAATTTTACAGTACTTTATTATCTTATGATTTTAATTACCCATCTTTAGTAGTCAAAATATTTGCACCCTTTATATCTCTATGGACAATCCCTTATTAATGTAAATATTCCAATCCCTTCAATACTTATTTTACATATATAGCAACCAAAGACTCTGGAAATGATCCAAACTTCTTTAAAATGCTTGCTAAACTACCACTCTCTATGTATTCCAGAATGATATTTAAAAATTGATCTGTCTCTATACAATCTATGTATTTCACGATATTTTCATGTCTCAGTTTCTTCAATAGGTAGATTTCTTGCTGTAATGCTTTATATTGATCTTCTTTCAATGTGGCTCTCGACACTTGCTTTATTGCCACAAGTGTTCCCTCTATTATTGTGTGTTTTTTACTAATTCCAAATTCAATCCTTTGTACACAGTACCAATCGAACCTCTTCCTAGCAAATCGCCTAGCTAGTAATTACCGATCTTCTTCATCTATCTAGACAATTGAGACATTTAATATTATTTATTATATATATAGTAGTGATTGTAAAGAAGCGTGCAGATACAAGATGCATTTAAGCTATCTTGTATTGAATAATGCCATTACTTTAATGTGGCAAAAGTAAAAAGGGACACAAATATTGTAGATTGTGTGTCCAGAGTGTTTTTTGCCATTAATTAATTTAATTAATGAATTTAATCCCTAACGAGCGTCGAGCTATAGAGCAGCTAAGAGAGGTCAGTGAATTAGAACCAACCCTTTTGAATTGGGGGAAAGAATTACTTAACTTCAACAAGATAAGGAATAGGAAACGAAAGTCAACAACAAGAGATAGTGAACATAGATAACGTTTACCTTCATTGAATAAGGTTCCTTTAAAAATGCCTCTTCAAGAAATATAACTAAATCAAGAACACTCAACTGCTATATATTTGTAATTACCTCCCTTAACAAAACCAATAAAGCCTCAAACTGCTAAACCTAATTATAATGGTATTGTTCTTGGTGTAAACTTTGCTCATTTTGAAAGACGTATATTAAGAAAAATGAACTAATCATGAATCATATACTAAATAATTTATTTATAAATCCGCAATATATTTTTAAAAAATTAAACATAAAAATGTAGCCACAATAATTTTTGGATTTGGTACAATGTGCTTTCTTTGAGAGCAATGCTCAAAGAAGTTCAGCAGAACAAGTTCTTTTGAAATACAAAGATGAATGTCCTGATGAATTCATGAATTTTTGTGCTTAAGCATTTTCAAATCGCGGGATTTAAAATCGAATAAGAGTTGCTTGTAGTACTTTAGTAAAACGACTAGTCGGATTGATTGTATTAATCTTGTATATGATAGCATCCACTATCTAATTAAATTTTTTGGTTGGCATGTTCTTAAAAAACAAAGAATGATGTAAAACTTAAGTTCATGGAATAATTGATTGATCCTGAAAATGAAATTAGAAGATCGGCAGCAAATGTTAATTTATTAATCTATTAATTAGACTATTAGTGAAATATGTGCAATTGAATTACCTAGATAAGAATGGCCAGATTTAATTTCTAGACTTACAACAAATTCAAAACATACAGATAATTTGATTAAAGTATCAGCCATCATGACATTAGGTTATATTTGTGAAGCATTAGTATGAATTGTAATAATTTAGAAAACTCATTAATCATCAGGGATATCTGAATAAGACTCAAAAGTTATTCTAATGGGAATTTGTGTAGGAATGGATTTAAATGAATAGACTCTAGAAATTAGATTAACAGCAATCAAAGCTTTATAGGATTCTTTATATTTTATGAACAACTTGTTTAAATAATAAGTATTTTCATAAATTTTAAATTTTAGGAAATCTTTACATATGTTAAAAATCTGATCTTATCTAATGCAGTATGTAGTATTTAGGAAGTAAAACATAAAGCACTTTAATGTTTGATTGATTTTGTGAAGCAGCTATTTACATTTTTACCTGTTTTCATAAATGAATTATATTAAGCTACATAAACATCATTTGAAAATTAAGGTGAGTTATCAATAGCAGCTATTGAAATTTGGAATACTATATGTGCAGAAATGAAAGAAGAAAGAACGTAGAATGGAAATCAATAAACACCAGGAAGTAATGCAACAGATTGTTGTGAGTAATTTTTTAAGAAGAATTATGAAGGATTTATATTACCATTCATGAGAAATCTTTTATTAGATAGTGGAGATGTAGATGATGAATATTAAGGTTTATCAGTTCCTGATTCCTCTTGTAAAGGTTTAGCATTTATAATTGAATTTGCTGGTGTTAATACTTATGAATTAGTTAAGAATTTTATTTAAAACACTATTACACATTAATAATGGGAATATAGAAAGGCTAGTGTAATGGCTTTTGGAGCTTTGGCTGAAGTCTATACTGAAGAAATAGAATTACTTATTAAATCTGCTTTAAGTAGTCTTTTTACTTGTTTGATTGATCAACACTTTAAAGTCAAGAAAGCTACTGCTTAAACATTAAGTAGAGTAGCTGAAAATTATCCTTAGTGTTTTCATGAACATGATTAAGCAAATCATATGTTAGCAACTTTATTAGATTAATTGAATAATAAAATTTCTATTGTTTAACATTTAATTTGGGTATTTGTTTATCTTACTGAATAATTGCAAAAATTCCCAAATAGTATATTTACTAGAGAAAAATTTACTATTTTGTAACATTTAGCAAGCACTTCTGTAAGAGCAGATATCAAGAATCCAGAAATAGCTTTAATTGATACAGCTTTCATGGCTATTCTTAATATTATTTATAGTGTTACAGATACAAAATTATGTAATGATTATTTACTACAATTTTTTTAATAAATTTAATTATTAGAAAGTGGAAGTAATTAAGTACCAGCTGAAATTAAGTATCATTTAGAAATGGGATTAATGAGTGCTATGCATGGTTGTGTTGTAAGATTAGATGATTCAACTACTCCAGAATCAGTGTTTGAATCAATCATGAAAACATTATCAAATGTTGATTCTAGAGTTAAAAATGATTACTTTTATGTTCTTTCTGGAATAGCATATGCATTTAAAAAGAAATTATCTAAATATTCATCTTAATTGATATCAGAATTAAATAAACCTCTTTCAGAACCAGATGATATGGAAAGCTTTAAAACTGCACTGTTTTGTTTAGCTGATATTGCAAGAGCTATGGAAGAAGAGTTTGTACCTTATATGAATATTTTAAATTATTTCTTTGGTCTAATTAAAGTAATAAGTATAATAGATTTAGAATCCTAATTTCAATAGGGAATTAAAATTACAAGTTTATAATGCGATTGCAGATATAATTTTAGGATTAAAAGAGAAGTCTTTTTAATTCTTGGGGGATCTTAAAGAGATTCTTAAATTAGGATTTGCTGCTAGTATGGATTTGACAAAAAGCACTTAGAATGTTGATTAAGATTATGCAGAAAGATTAAAAGAAACAATGACTTCATTTTATACTTGTATTTTACATGCTTATTGTGAACCTAATGTATAAAATTTTGAACTTAGAGATACAGTAGAATGGTTCATAATATTTTGTACAGAAATGTGTAGCTTAAAATTAAAACCCACAATTGTAATGAATATAAATAAATAATTAGGAATATGTTCGATTGACTTTGTGTTGTATATTTGATTGTTCACATTTCTTTTAGACAGTTTCAGATATGAAAATAAAACTTAAAGACTTCATAACAAGTGATTTTGTGATTGAATTAATTAGAAAGATGAGTTAATTCAAAGATAAAGATTATTAAGAGTGTGTGTCATTTGCCAAATAGTTATTAAATGACGTTTATGGATTTTAATTGAAGTTTTATTGATTTAAATTATAATTATTAATGGGTAATGTATGTGAACTAAAACTTTGAATTTGAGAAGAGATATTTTAATTATAACACTAAAGAAGATTTGAATTTACAATGTTGATAATCAAGTCCTTATTTTACAAAGTTTAACAAAATGATTCAAATATTGAAAATAAATTCTCCATCAGGTAGATATTTATTAGTAAATTATGTATAAATAATGAATTATGTCTCGATATAAGACATAAAGTAATCAATATTTGCACAATTATAAGTAATACTCAAAATTTATCATCTTATTTTTGGAGCAATTATTCAAATAGACACTATAAAAGCTGAAACCAATAAGATTATTATATATGTTAATGAATTTATACATTTAAGAGGTTTAAATATAGAAGTATTGAAATACAAAAAATATGGAAGTGATTATATTTATGTTGTTTTTATTATGAAATATTGATTATAGAATCATTGTTGTTATTTTGAATTTGGAAAATACCATTCCTTACCAGGGGTGTATCCTAAAGTGGAGTACAATTCTTTGCGTGTTTGCATGCTAAATTATATAATATTAATTTTTATACTTTTGAACTGTATTCACTTAAGATTCATCCTTCTTTAATTATTTTAAGAATTCATCTATAGCTTTACTAGCAATTCTTAATGTTGATACAGGATAGATAACACAATTATAACCCATTTATTCAAATTCTTTTAATGAAATGTATGGAGTTTTTCCAAATTCTGTCATATTTGCCAACAAATAAATATTAGGATTTTTTAACTTCAATTCTTTAGCTACAACAGCCATTTCTTCTTTAGTATGTAATCCTTCTGGGAATATCATATCAGCTCCAGCATCCATATATGCTTTACTTCTTTTGATACATTCATCTAATCCATGTGTTCCTCTAGCATCAGTACGTGCTAAATATTGTATAGATGAGATAGATTACCACAAATAACAAATTCTCCTCCACTACATTAAATACTAGCATTTTTGGCTATTTATATCTTTTTCTCCATGACATCAGATGGTATCAATTCTTTACCATCTAAATGTCCACAACGTTTTGGGAATACTTAATCTTCAATATGTAAACCTGATGCTCCATGAATAAAATATTCCCAAACAGTTTTAGAGCACATTTCTCCTTCTCCAAATCCTGTATCAGCATCTGCTAAAATAGGTAATCCTGAAGCAAGTGCAACATCTTTTATAATTTTACAGAATCCATCCAAAGTTACCATACTTTAATAGTTATTTATAAATTATACCCAATATCTGGGACTCCACTTGATGCAGTAACAGCAGCACCTGAAATGTATAAAGCTTCAAAACCATTATCTGCACATTGTCTACCAACCATACCATTATATGCTCCTGGCATCATTAAACATTTCTAAGCTAAAAGCTTTCTAAATAATGAGCAATTTTATTTAAATAGCATAATAATTTTATTTATTTCAAAACCATTACCACTTATAAATATAAAATATTATTATATATTAAACCTTTTCATTAAATTTCATTTACTTAAATATATATATTTATTAACTAATTAACTAAATCAAAATAACGCTCATTCAATAATATTTAATTAACTTTATGGGCTGCTCTGAATCTCAACCTTTTAAATCATCTCTCACATTCAAAACTTATTCAACCATAGATTCACCATCAACATTCATTCTTCCTATTTCACTTAATGCTACATATGATCATTTTGATACTTATGAACTTGATGATCAGAATATATCACATTATTATGATGAAATCTAATAAAGAGTTATATCCATACCTAAATTACGACCTATTAATATGTCAATCATTTTTTAAAGAAGAAAAATGTCAATCATTCAATGATCTTATAATATATAATATTATTTTTTATTCTTTAACCAAACTATCTTTATTATTTTTTTCATTTCTCATCATCTATACCTTCTAACTCTTCTCTTAAATTTGTTTTCTCAATCTTATCAAAAACAATCTTCATTTAATAATGTATCATTAATGAATTTAAATTTTTTATCTATTCTATAGCATTCTTTTACTTATTATGTTTTACTTTTATTTAACATATTACAATTAAAACTTATTTCACTCTTTTATTGTTCTATCAAATATATAATTTATTTATATAATTTATAATTAAGATATATTTACATAAGATCTCTCTTTATTTTATATATAATATAATTGCTCATTTCATAAATTCTTATTTATAATCATTTCACTAAATATTATTAGTTTATAAGCCTCAAAAACAATTATTTCAATGATGCATCATCTAATTAACTTTAATAATTAAATTATTATTATGGGATGTTCAGAATCTACGCATCATAAGTCTTCTCTCTAATTGAGCCAAGACTCTACATTAGATACATGTAGAACATCTCCAATTAAACCTAAACCTAAACCAGATCTCTTAGATTTATACAACTTTGAAGATTTCGATACATCTGAATTGAACATTGAATAAACATGTTTTCATTTCTATGATATTCTTCTCCAAAAAGTTGTAACAGTCCCAAAATTGTAGCCTATCACTGCATCCACCATTCTTTAAAGAAGAAATGATAAAATATGATATACTTTCTCTATATTTTTACTTACAAATTTAATACTTATAACATAATCAAAAGCTCAGAAATCATATTAAAAATCATTAAAAATGTCTTTTCAAGCATATATCAATTAAGATCATTATGAACATTATTCATAGAAAAACGATTAAATTCACAATTACAATAAATATTAGATATCTTAAATTAAATTTTAAAATTTATTTAATCAAATTTTATCTCATTTAATTCTTGTCATCTTTCTGAATGCTTTTGGGGTTATTTACTTTCATGTTGATCATACTTTTTAGGATTTCTTACCTTTTTTCTTTATTGTTGTCTAATGAATATTTAAAATTTATGAATAATTAGTTAAATAAATAATTAGATTGACTGTTTTTCTCAATTAAAAATTATCTAAAACTCTATAATCTAATATGTTTAGAAATTAATTCCAAAGGTTTAAAAATAAATTGTTTATGGTTTTTTTATTTTTAATTAAATTATGGATAACAAGTATATTTAATACCAAATTGCTTTATTATGAATATAATAATAAAATAAATTATGCTAATCAAAGGTCTTTTCTCTAATTTCTTGAATCAAAAGTTGAAAAGTTTTTGTTAAATTTGAAAGTTTGTAATAACAGTATCAATTCGAAAAAATGGAAGAAATAATTTTAAAATAAAATTTTTCCAATGATTATTAATACATATTGAAATTTTAAAGTAAATATAATTTATTCTTTGGTTAAAAAAAAATCATCTTTTTTTGAGACATAAGTTTAATGATTTTAAGAATGAAAATAAGAATTTTTNTTTCACTAAATATTATTAGTTTATAAGCCTCAAAAACAATTATTTCAATGATGCATCATCTAATTAACTTTAATAATTAAATTATTATTATGGGATGTTCAGAATCTACGCATCATAAGTCTTCTCTCTAATTGAGCCAAGACTCTACATTAGATACATGTAGAACATCTCCAATTAAACCTAAACCTAAACCAGATCTCTTAGATTTATACAACTTTGAAGATTTCGATACATCTGAATTGAACATTGAATAAACATGTTTTCATTTCTATGATATTCTTCTCCAAAAAGTTGTAACAGTCCCAAAATTGTAGCCTATCACTGCATCCACCATTCTTTAAAGAAGAAATGATAAAATATGATATACTTTCTCTATATTTTTACTTACAAATTTAATACTTATAACATAATCAAAAGCTCAGAAATCATATTAAAAATCATTAAAAATGTCTTTTCAAGCATATATCAATTAAGATCATTATGAACATTATTCATAGAAAAACGATTAAATTCACAATTACAATAAATATTAGATATCTTAAATTAAATTTTAAAATTTATTTAATCAAATTTTATCTCATTTAATTCTTGTCATCTTTCTGAATGCTTTTGGGGTTATTTACTTTCATGTTGATCATACTTTTTAGGATTTCTTACCTTTTTTCTTTATTGTTGTCTAATGAATATTTAAAATTTATGAATAATTAGTTAAATAAATAATTAGATTGACTGTTTTTCTCAATTAAAAATTATCTAAAACTCTATAATCTAATATGTTTAGAAATTAATTCCAAAGGTTTAAAAATAAATTGTTTATGGTTTTTTTATTTTTAATTAAATTATGGATAACAAGTATATTTAATACCAAATTGCTTTATTATGAATATAATAATAAAATAAATTATGCTAATCAAAGGTCTTTTCTCTAATTTCTTGAATCAAAAGTTGAAAAGTTTTTGTTAAATTTGAAAGTTTGTAATAACAGTATCAATTCGAAAAAATGGAAGAAATAATTTTAAAATAAAATTTTTCCAATGATTATTAATACATATTGAAATTTTAAAGTAAATATAATTTATTCTTTGGTTAAAAAAAAATCATCTTTTTTTGAGACATAAGTTTAATGATTTTAAGAATGAAAATAAGAATTTTTAATCGAATGTATATTTTGAGGAAAAATAAAGATAGTTTATTAATTATGATTTTTATAGTAAAATTTAAATATTGAGGGTATTGAATTCTTTAATGGATTTAGAACTTGATAATTAATTATATTCTAATTTTTCTTAATAAATTTTCTTACCCATTAATTCTAAATTATAAGAATTTTTAATCTCTTAATGATGACCACAAATAGAAGTGTGTAAAAGAAAGTAAATTAAGTGAAACATATACAATAAAAATCATTTTTATTTAATGTTAACGAATGTGGGGTTGACCCACTGTAATTTTGGTCTTGACATAATAAGTTATTTGATTTATTTAGAAATCGTAAGGGCTGGTTCATCTCTACAAAATTGGCATAAGACAATATCTAAATTGAATCTAACTCTTTTATTTTGTTTTAATTTATGTGTGGGTTTGAGAATAATGAATTAGGAAGTTGATAAGTCATCTTTTTACAAAGTTTCAGTATAATAATCATCTAAACACTCGATATCATCATTAGTTTGATTCTAATATTCTGAAATAGGAATCTAAAATATTGATTTTGGACCTATCATTTGAAAATGATATATTATTTTATATTTCCAATTTTATTTTGAGTCTTAATTTAGATAATAAAGAATTTTAGTATATATAGATAGGTGATTTATACATATTTGACAATAAAACTAATAATAGAGTATTTAAATAATAATAGTTAAAATAAAATATTAAATGGGTAATTGTAATTAGAATAACTAAATAATCTTATTGAGTGGAAAGTTGAAACAGATGAAATTATTAATAGAAAGGGGTGATTATACAATATATGAACATATTTCGGAAAAGAAACAATATGAATATTGGGTTTGGAAATCAGAATAGGAAAATTTTGAAGAAGCAGAATTGACTACTTATGATTTTAAGTAATGTGATTCAATAACAAAAATATATTATTAATCAAGAGGTTGTGTAGTAGATACATTTAAAAATGAATATTTATTTGCTATTTTAATGGAACATCCTACTTATAATTTATATGATTATTTGGATAAAAAAAAAATACTCTATAAAAATTAGATTGTAAATATGGTTGCAAATATATTTGGAGCATAAAGAACATTAAGAAGTAGTTGCTAGTATTTAGGATTTTATAATATATATACGACAGATGGAGAGAGTTGGAAATTGAAGCCTTTTTAAAAAGTAACTTCTTTTATTCTCAATAATAATTAATTTTTTGGGTATCCTGCTCCAGAAGAGTATAAATAAATTAAATATAATGTTGAAAAAGCTACAGTTTTTGGTTTTGGAATGTTAATATTGCATTTGATATTAAGTGATAATTAAAATTTTATATTTTAGAAAAAAGTGTTGAAGATGTATACTATAATTCAAATATTGCTGAGAATGTTTTAAGTTAAAAGATTATAGAATTATAATAAAATAAGAATTATGAATAAGATTTTTTAAAAATAATTATTTAAATGTTGATTATTGATCCAGATTAGAGACCTAATTATAATTAATTAGTAGATTAATTAACTAAAATTAATATTGAGTTACCATCTCAATAATTATCAAATCTATATAAAATACAACATATAAATTTTAATAATGAAAATAATAGTGTGATTTCAGATTGTTTGGTATCAGTTCCATTAGATAAGTAAGATTATCTAATCAAATTACTTAATTCATAATAGTAATAATAATAGTAATAATAATAGTAATAATAATAGTAATAATATTAGTAATAATAATAATGTTAAAGAATAGATGAGGATGAGAAAGAATCATTAGGTAATTATTATATATCTATAATGAAGAATCTTTTATCTCACAAGGTATCTAATAAAGAAATGGATATTCTATTATTAATTATAATAAATTTATTAAATTGGATAAAGCATATGATTATCATGATTTTACAAATGTAATGATGTATGCAATCAAGTATTAAGGAAATATCAAAGATTCAAAGTATTTATTTATTTAAATAAAAAGAAAAAATGGTTCAGGAACACTGTATTTATCAAATAATGAAATATTTTAAGGAAACTTTATAAATGATAAGATTGAAGGTGAAGGAAGATTTTAAACAATTGATAAATATATTATAAGAGGTGTATGGAAATAGCAAAAACTTTAATAAAAAAACTAAATTACTAAAGTTCGACCAATTTTTTAGGAGAAATAAATTTTAAGTGCTAGACGTTAATTAAATAAATAATATAGTCAAAATGAATTTAATAATATACCTGAAGAGTTTTTAGGTTAATAGAAAGAACATTAAATAGGTGAATTAACTACATTTACAAATCTTTAGAATGAATTTATTAATCAAATTAATTATCATTCTACTGAAGATTTAAATGATCGTAGATAAGGTAAATTGATTATATAATTTTAGGTTATATATTAAATGAAAATGGAATGGTAATATATGCAGGATTATTTCGTGGTAATTAATATGATGGGAATGGAGTTCTAAAAAACTTTAATTCTTAAATTATTAATATGGTTAATCCTTTGGATTTTAATTAAGCATTAAGTTTGAATGCATGGGTTAAATATGATGGAGAATTCAAAGATGGAAAGTAAATCATAATTATAATTAAGTAGAAAACATGGAAATGGCAAATTATATTTTAGTGATAAGAGCGTTTATTCAGGACATTTTGAAAATGATTAAATTTCTGGTTAGGGATAATTTACTAATTTATAATAATAAGTAATCTTAGGTATATGGAGAAATGGATTATATCAAAATGCTATTTTATGATTATATATAAATTAACTATTTTTAATATATTAAATATCTTTTGTTTATCAATTAACACTTCAAATTAAATAAATAGATTTTTTAGAATGGAAAATTTACAATATATATAATTTTAATTATTATTAATAATGATGATCAACTATATCATTTTTAAAAATTCTTATAATCCATCATTCAATTTATTCTATTACATTACTTAAAGATTCTAAGATAAATCAAGGTTATAATATTTATATAATCATTATTAACATAGTTTCTCCAATATATACTTATAATAAATATTAGATTTTTATAATAAAGAATACAAAAATATTAAATCGAATATTTAAAAGAGCAAATTTCATATAAAAATTCATATTAAATTGAAATATTTTCATTTTAATAATTATGTAAATAAAAAGTAGTCGTCGCAGATTTCTTTATAAAACTCATATATAAGAAATTGGAACAGAGTAAAAAAAAGAGAAATAATATTGATGTAGTGATTAAATTTCTTATAAAACAAGAGTAATAATAATTAGTCTTGGATTTTAAATTTATTAGAAATCCTATGTTATTTATATAAATCAAAGAATCAATTATCACTCTTATAAGATCTTTTCAACTAATTTATCAAAAGATTTATTTTTGCCATATTCTTTTACATATTTGATTAAGTCTTCTTTATCCTTTTAAGGAAATAAATCTTAAAGTTATTTAATTATTTAATCCTGTTTTGGAGCTTTGACAGTTATCTTAATAGGATTATCCAATTGTATAGATTGTTATTTCTCATCTTAACAAATTATCTAAACATTTTTTTTTATTTATTACATAAAAGTCATAAATCTTTTCTTATTGATTTTTGAAATGAAAAAATACGTATGGTAAGTCAATATTAATTGTTAAACATTCACCCATTTGCAATATTAGAAAGATTTTAATTGATGTTTAATTCTATATTTTTTAGAGAAACATTAATCCACTAATTTGATCCACTATTCATAATATTAATTTGAACAGGTATCTTTTTTCCAGGAATAGCTGTAAATACTGGTA
Organism: Paramecium sonneborni; assembly: GCA_905182985.1. NCBI lineage: Eukaryota > Ciliophora > Oligohymenophorea > Peniculida > Parameciidae > Paramecium > Paramecium sonneborni. The sequence continues at coordinate 42,395 of CAJJDN010000156.1, read as the reverse complement.
TTCTTGATGTTAATGTGACTTTATATTTTGCAATTTTATCTTTAATTGTCAATCCCAACTCTCTTATTCTTTAATCTACTATATCAGTTATCATTTATTTTAATTTTTCATTTTATCTAAAATCTATCTAAAGTGTGTTCTATCCGTTATTATTTTTTGTTTCTTAAAACTAAATACTATAATATATAATCATTTAACATTACCCTTGATTTCCAAAATTTTGGTCCTCTTATTTAATTAATCTGTTTATATTGGTTAATTTAATCTACAAACATCTTTGTTTTATATCTCTTAACCAAAAATACTTTAATTTAATACTCCCTATGAATCTTTTAAAATTTATTTATAGTCTTATGTGTCTGTTACTAGCAGTTTTATAGAAGCCCATTTATTTTATTTATAAAGTTCTTATAATTATTAAAATTCTTTATCATTTCTTATTTCTGCTATTGACTCTTTCTCCTCTAAATTTTTTCATTTAAATTATAACCTAGATTGATTATTGCAAACAAATATATTTCATTTAGTTACTAATAATTTTATTTTATTGTCTCAATAATATTTTTGTATTTTGTTA
>CAJJDN010000156.1:0-41344 GCA_905182985.1 Paramecium sonneborni | reverse complement strand
TATCTTTTTTCCAGGAATAGCTGTAAATACTGGTATTCTTGATGTTAATGTGACTTTATATTTTGCAATTTTATCTTTAATTGTCAATCCCAACTCTCTTATTCTTTAATCTACTATATCAGTTATCATTTATTTTAATTTTTCATTTTATCTAAAATCTATCTAAAGTGTGTTCTATCCGTTATTATTTTTTGTTTCTTAAAACTAAATACTATAATATATAATCATTTAACATTACCCTTGATTTCCAAAATTTTGGTCCTCTTATTTAATTAATCTGTTTATATTGGTTAATTTAATCTACAAACATCTTTGTTTTATATCTCTTAACCAAAAATACTTTAATTTAATACTCCCTATGAATCTTTTAAAATTTATTTATAGTCTTATGTGTCTGTTACTAGCAGTTTTATAGAAGCCCATTTATTTTATTTATAAAGTTCTTATAATTATTAAAATTCTTTATCATTTCTTATTTCTGCTATTGACTCTTTCTCCTCTAAATTTTTTCATTTAAATTATAACCTAGATTGATTATTGCAAACAAATATATTTCATTTAGTTACTAATAATTTTATTTTATTGTCTCAATAATATTTTTGTATTTTGTTACATTCGAATGAGTTTTGTGAACTTTTTTTTTAAAAACAAACCGTATATTTGACATTTCTTTAATAATAATATTATTCCACAAATTCTGTACTACATTTTTTATATATTAAAAATTTTATATAGATTAATCATTAATTATTAATAATTTTATTTATTTAAAAAGTGATCAAAATAATAAAAAATTTTTTAGATTCATAATTTCTTAGAATATATTATAAATTGTTTTTTAAAAATAAAACTATCTTTTTTGAAAAAGCAAAATATAATAATTCATTGAGTTAACTTTTTCTTTAGATACCCTATTTAATTTTTGGGTATTATTCGATCATAAAATGGCTAAAGAATTTCATCATTTAGTTCTAAATTGATACCTTAAAAATATTATTAACAAAAATTTATACAAAATTAATCTGCATAGATTTCTTTGCAAATGAGAAGCAAGTAATATTTAATTTTAGTGGTTGAATAATTAAGTTTCTGTATATTGAATTTTCCTTAAAATATAATTCTATTTGATTAAGTTTGCAAAATCTCATGTTTCACTATCATTTATTAATTAATAGTACAATTAACTATGGAAGCTAATAATAAATAAAATATTTTTGGAATAGTTTTTATTAATTAATCTGAACCAATAAATTAAATTTTTGTTGAAGGATTACAAAAAGTTTATATTTTCAATATGGATCTCTTCAAACTTACAGTTTTTGATTAAATTTATTTATTCCATATTGATATCATTAAATTTTGAAATTAAATCTTATTAGCTAAATTATGGAATTATATTTTATTAAATGGCTTATTTTCTTTAATAATCTTAATAAAAACAGTCATTAATTTAAGATATAAATGACAAGCTTTCTAAATTTCTGAATTTTCTGAAAATAATTTTGATGAACTGGTTTATATTAAGATAGTAGGTTAATTTCCAAAAAAGATAGAATAATTAATCTAAATTAATTATTTATCAAATTTAACATTTAATGAATGGTTTATGATTTCTAAAAAATTTGATGAGAAATCTTGTAATTTGTGAAATAAAAATTTTTCTAAAGAATCATTTTCAACTTTAGCTTTTCTTATAAAATTAAGAACTTCTGCTTATGATTGGATAGTTTATGAAAATGTTGAAGATATACTTTAGAATTACAATTTTTCCATATGATAATTTATTAGGATAAATTATTAATTATGAAGAATTTATTTTAAAATATTTTCCCATCTTTAATCAATTTTAGTTAATAGAAATTATGATCGAATAGCTTTATGATATAAATAGACCATTATAACCATGGCAAGATTAGCACCTAATCCCATTATAATAGTAGTAATATCAAGATTGGAAGTATTTTAAACAATATGAAAAATTCTTAGTAAATACAACATAATAATAGTAACGGTTGAATCTATAAATTCAGTTCCTAATATATTAATAATATTGATGGCCATTTAATGTGCACCTCTAAAATACATAGTTGGAGTATCTAAATGAGGATCAAAAAATAGAACATAAATTGAAAAGCAAATATTAATGAATATCATTAAAGTTCTTTAATGATATTCTTTATTTAAATTAAAGCATTTTGAAAAAGCTGTACATCCCATCATTCCAAGTGTTGGATAAACTGCAGAATAATTCTTAATTATCAAAGCAATAATAAGCTTAATGATTTAAAACACTATAAAAAATAATAAGAATAGTTTTAAGTGAGTTTTTCTTTTAGGACATTAATGTTCTATTTAATATTTCTATTCTATTGACTGGTCTAAAAATTTCAATGTTATTTTATGCATTCCAGATTATTAATAATAATAAAAATATCAGTTCAATTAGAAAATTGTTACATCATAAAAAAATGATTTACTTTGATTAACTAATAATAAATCTATAATTAATTTAATATAATTAGAATTGATTATCATAAGGAAATCTTTTATTTTGTTAATTTGTCTAGATTTGTTTTTAAACATTATTGATTAACTTCTTCTAATTTAATGATCTATTTTATTCTCTTAGCAAAACCTCCCTCAATTGATTCACCTAATTTTTTATGTAATTAATGTGATTAGTTATATAACATATCTAGATTAACTTCATAAATAGATTATAGAGATTAATCATCTGAATATTAAGATACATCATTTAAACATTATTCTGGTGCTGATTCTCTTTTCATTTTATTAAGTTAATATTTTCTTTATTCAATTTATATTTCTAATTATGCATTAATTTCCTATTCTTTTTTACTTTCAATCATTGTATGAAATTTATCGGAAATCTATTTAAGTTAAGGATTAGATGTATAAATCTTTTTGTTATGGATATAATCATATAATTTAAGATCAAACATAGTAATAAGTCCATGTGCATTTTTTGGATTTTTATCTTATTTAGCTCTTTTTGTAAATAAAAAAAATGGTTTCTTTGCAATAACATAATCTTTAAGATTTTTGTAATCAATTCCAGTCTAAGAGATATTAATCTTTTCAGTAGGATTTCTTTTAGGTGATGCAATAGTAACATCAATTTGCCAATCGAGAGGTTAAGATTTATTATTATTATTTCTATTACTACTAAATCTAATATTTTGAGATTCTAATAATTTTCTAACTTATTTCAATGCATCTTCAAATCTCTTTTATTTTTATTATTAAACTTCTTGTAAATATTCTTTACTTTATTAATTCATAGTATCTTTTAAAATGGCGATGGATGGATAACTATATTTATCAAAATGTTTTCCTTAATGTTTTACATATGGTTGTACGTTATCATAATTTACATAGATCTATTTAAGTTTCTTAGAACCTGGTACACTTTTCTTAAAGTAATGAGAATCTTCTTCTAATTATTCTTATTATTGTTGATGTTTAAGTCGATATTCATTTGATATATCATAAAAGGTTTTAATAAAATGAATGTTTTTTATTTCTTCCAATCTTTATTGTTGATTTGCCTTTTTTCTTAATTCAATCTAAATTAATATATTATTATACTCTTTCTTAAATAAAATCTCTTAAAACTTAGATTTTTCTTTAAGTTTATTCATGCAATTGTTATTAGATTTACTGAGCTTCATCAAATTTCCCTTCAATCATTAAATGTTATTGTCTCATTTGCATTGTATGAGTAGAATTATCATACACAGGCACACTATGTTGATTTCTGAAATTACGCAACTTTTAAACATGTTATTTCATAGTTGTTTAGTCTGGGCTTATTTCTTACTCTTGTCCAAGAATATAATTACTTTCAATCCAGGAAAATTTATAGAATTCATCATTTCCTAAACACTTTATTCACCTTCAAGATATTTAAATAATTCCAATTTAAATCTTTATGTTGTACATGGTATTGAAAGAGGATTCTCATGAACCAAAGGATCTTAAAGATGCTATCATTATTAATAACATTATTCTTACATTCATTGTCTTTTCTCTATGATGTTTCTTTTTTAACGAAATATCATTTAGGAAGTTACCAAACATTTCCTTCCAATTATCAGGTGAATGTTCCAATTAAGGTTTTCGTATGGTCATTCTTTTGGTATTACTACGATTTACTAAATACTTATTCTTAAAACGAGTAACTTAATCTTCCATCAATATATTTTTATATATATTAAGTATAATTCAAGTCATATTCAATTAAGCAGAGCTGTCATTCTTAATTAATATTCTTTTTTTGGTACTTTACAATCATCCTCTATACAAATTCACTTTGATTTCATATATAAAACTTCACCTACCTTATTAGCCTTGGTCTACACGTAACAATTTTTCTTGGTTGCGAATAATTAAATAAATTTTTTTTTTTGTAATTCTACATCTACCAATATACAAGGAGTTTATAAGTATATGATAAAAGTTTTTAAGAATTTATAAGAATTCAAATTTGAAAAAAGAATGATACAATCTTTCATTTGATATATGATCATAATAAATAAGTTTGATAATTTAGTGAGAATATTTTTATGTATCTAAAACTGATGATAAATTTTATAAAACTTAAAGAAATATATTAATTGAATTTTAAGTGTTTTATTAATATAGATTTTAATTCTAGTTACATTTTGCTTATTATCTGCCAATAATTAAATTGAAATTATATAATCATAGCATTTTGAGTTTCAATATATGCTTCATAGGTGCAATTAGAATTTATGTCTTAATTGATTAACTACCTTAAACTATGGAAGAACTAGTCAAAGTTTATTCAGAAAAAAATTTAAATATTCTATCAAAATAATTGTACTTTACTTTAACTTTTCCTCAAAACCTTGAAACTTTTCTAAACATTCTTATCTCTAATCGACTTGATATTTACTCCATCACTTTATCCTGTTTTATCGAACATTTTTCTCTTTTTAAAAAAATCACATACTATTTTGAAATTCGAAAACTAATAAAATTTATAAAACCTAATTTAACATGAATTATTTAATAAATTATAATTAATATTCTTTTAAAAGTCAAACATCAAAATATTCTCTTAATCATACATTTTATATTTGCTATATTTAATTATATAAACTAGTATATATAAAATGGAAACTTATAGATATAATAATCAATTAATTAAATTTTTATATAAATGAATAAAAGTAATAGTGTGAATTATTATCCTGATGAAACTAAACTAAAATCAACAGCTCATCCACTAATATTTTATAATGATTAAGACAAATTGGTCAAAAAAATTGAATGCGGATCACTTATATAATTCTAATAAAGAGTAAAATAAATTAAGCATCAAGAATAATTGGAAGGAAAGCTTAAAAGATATAAGAAATATTAAACGTGTTTAGTTGAAATAGAATAATACACTACATAATAAAAATCTTCAGGTTCCTCTCCATTATATGTATAATATAAATGTAATTCCAAATCAAATTCATTATTAAACATATTAAAATAAAAATTATCAAAAGAAGATAAAATAAATTATTTTTTTTAATTATTGGAATTAGCATAAATTCACAAATATTTAACAATAGTTCATAAAAATATGAAACCTTCTAATATTATATGGGATGATAATAAATTTTATTTGATAGATTTTGGATATATGGATGATTATAATTAGGAAATATTCACATGTAGAAAAAACTATATTGATCCTATTAATCAAGATCAAATGAGAAATTTATATCCATATTTGTCAAATTCATTTATTGCTGAATTACATAATGCTAAAGGTGATAAAAATAAAATTTAACAAATAGTTGAAGCTAAAACTTACAAAATTATACAAAAAGAGGATAGATATGCATTAGGCATTATGATGCTTGAATTATTTGGAAATTTTGAAAAATTTTATTAAAAGTGTGATCTTCATAGTTGTTATTAATAATCATTCAAAAGAGAAGAATAAATAAAAGTAATATTGCATGATTAAAATAATATTTAAGATTTTGGAACATAAATTATTGATAAAATTTCAGAAATTATTAAAAATATTATATTTAACGATGAAATACCTGAAAAATTTTAATAATTAAAAATTGATGTAGAAGAATATTTCAAAGAATAGGAAAAATTTTTTACTGAAGAATCTTTTAGATAGACTATTATAAACAATTTAAGTTTTTAAGAAGATCAAGGTAACTTTATATAGGAATAGAATAAATAAAAAGCAACCTTGGATAATAAAATGAATCATGAAGAGAATGAATACATTAAAGGCCTTATAATGAACAAATGTTATGAATTTGATGAGAATTTATTATATTATTTAGATAAGGAAGAGTTAAATAATTATTTATTAAACATTGGTGAATCTTTCACAAACTTAAAAAAAAAAGCTAAACATATAAAAGGATTATACAAATAATATGAGTAATTAGAAATAAATTCCAACATCTTAGAAGATATATATTATATTCTACAGTTATATAGTAATGATCATAATAATTAAATTTGTTTAAAATATGAAAAAGAAATCTAAGAGATGAATAAAAAAGATTAAAAAGATTTTAAATTTAATCAAATTAATAAGAGCTTGACAAAGAAAAGAATATAATAAGTATCTTAACTTAATCTTGAAAATTAAGAAGACCATTACGACCGACCTAATACTTAAACTACCGTATAATCTAATAATAGAATTTAGAGGATAGAATCCTAATTAGATAATATCTCTAATCCAAATTAAGAATCTGATTCTTTAAAGTAATTTATATAACCATCATCTAAAATTTAATTTATCGAAGTATTATAAAATTAAATACCTGAAATTAAAATTTTTATAGACTATTATCAAATAATGAATTTGAAAAAAGAAAATATGAATAATTAAATTAATAATTGGGATTTTGATGAAAATTAAGAAAAACCTATAAATTTAAATAATATGATTATGGCATTAGAGAAAAATTCATTATAATGGTGGGGATTATATAAACATTAATTATTAATTGGATAATTTAGTCAAAATAATTATGAGGATTTTCAATTCAAAGGAAAAATTATTTAATAAAATCAAAATGGTGATATTATTTTATATTTTAATGTAACTATATATAATTTGGTATAAGATCTAAAGATGGAAGGTAAAAATGTTATAAAATATATTTATTAACGAAATACATTTAAACTTTTGGAAATCTATTCAGGAGAATTGAGGAATAATAAAAAAAATGGAGAAGGAATAAATCTAGAGATAACAAAAAATGAGATAATAAAATATAAAGGATGTTGGAAGGACGATAAAAAAAATGGAAATTGTGCTAGTTTTGAGAGAATTTAATAAGACTGTAGCTTTTAAAAAGATAATCAAAATCCATCCTTTGATTATGATTGGAGTAATTTTACAGGTAACTTTGTTAATGATTAAATAAAATATGGATAAGTTTAAGATCTTAAGGTTTAGGTTTAGGGATATTTTTTTTGTAATTCAACCTTAAGATTATTAAATAAATCAGGTCAATACATATTTTAAATCAATTTCTTAAAATGCTTGAAAGAAATAAGTTCAAAAATGAGAAGTTTTTGTTGCTGTGAGCATGATTGATATACAAGTATCAATTTGTATAATTAATTTTTAAAGAAATTTATATAATAATTATATTAATATCATTATTATGATTTGGTCAAGAATTTTACTTAAATGAAAATCTTGTTAGAAAATTTCAAAACATTTAGAGATATTTATGCTATCCTACGATAATTAAAAGAATTAGGAAAATCATACTCAAACTTATAAATTAGGAATAAATAACTCATTTAATCTTAAACAATTAAGATCTTAAATTTGATTTCATACGTATATAATTTAAATAATTCTTATATTGATTCTATTATAAAATAAGAAGGTTATTATAGAGTTACTAGACCCAAGAATTGAAGCTGTATATCAATATTTTAATTTGAATAAGAATATATTAAGATTAGAGTAGCATTTAGTCTACTCGTCTATATACTTTAAAATAATGAAATAGAAATTCATAAAATTTTTAAACTTTTACAGATATATCAACTAAATTTTAACAAAATTAAAACAAGAATAAAATTGACAACAATTATTCTCATCACGATAAGTAAGCATGTATCAAAATAACAAGAAATAACCTATAGGGTAGTAATGTTTGCAGTCACTTTGTTTTCAATCTTCTTACTCAATAAAAAAAATAATTTTTTATTTAAAAACAATCCTTTATATTTATTTTTTATATAATTAAGATATTTTTAAAAATATTTATTGAAAATTATAAAAATGCTTATGTTAATGTTTATAAATGTTTTGTATTAAGTAATAAGGATGGAAATTATATTGATGTGTAAGTATTTCTATTTAGATTTAATTGATCTATTAGAATACAATTTAATTTTGAATTGAACTTAAATCTCCTGTGTTTGATTGAAAAGATGAAATATAATTAAATATTTATAAAATGAAGTAATATAAATAGGATTTAAAATAGTCATTTATCAAGAATGCATAAAAGAAATTAAGTGATTATTAGTTTAACACACCTAAAAGCACTCATCAGCGAACAATAACTCTTTAATCTGATATTAAGATTTAAAGTAGAAATACAATAGAAAACAGATTGAAAACTCAACCTTGTATATCATTTAGAGATGAATTCTAAAAAATATCATCTAAAATGGGGAGTTTTGTTAGTCCAATAAGTGATTTCTAATGTACAATGCAATAAATTTATGATAATTAAGTATAAGAATTCAAAACTTTAGATATGTAAAATCAAAATGTTTCTTTGTAAGTAAGTTTTACTACAATCTCTAGTCAGAAATTATGACTCTTAAATAACAGATTCAAATTTAGAGAGACTTAATTAAACATAAAGATATCGTAATTAAGAAATTAAATTTTACAGTTTAATAATTAACATTATATAATCAATAATTGAAATAGTCCTTACAATAAGACAATGATTTAAATGAATAAAAGCAATAAATTAAAATATTAGAAGAACAATTAAAAGATAAAAATAATTAGATCTTGCAATATTCTAATGTATTAATTTTAATATTTAGATCTAAGATGAAATTAAATCTTTAGAAGAATTCTATGTTAAAATGTTATCAAGAATGAAATCTGATTTATAATTTTAAAACACAGAATTGTTAAAATTATTTAATCATGTTGAATGTCTAAATCAGATTGTTATTCTTAATTAATAAAATTAAGAATTTCCAATAGATATCCTATTCAAATATAAACAATATGGATTGTATGAATAGGAATAGTAAATTAATAAAAAAACAGAAATTTTTGAATTGACTAAATAAAATGGAAACATTTTGTCTAAAATGTTAGATGAAATAAAGAAAACCTTTGAAAAGATATCTTATAATGTTTTTAAAGGATGTTCATTATTGAATAAACATTGAATATGTAATTATTAATTTATGATTACACATATCATTCTGAAATTAAACTATCATATTCCCATATGTTAGAATATTCTGTTAATAAATTAGATTTATTAACACATTGCATACTACCGTAAATTTCCCATCCCAATATATACATTAACATTGGGTAGATTAAAGTTACAGAGAAACCAAAGATTATATGACCAACTACAATCATTAATAGATATGATTCATATTATTCTGGTTCATAGTAATCCATTCCATACTATATTAAAAATACCATTAAGTAGAAAATCATAATTCTAATAAACAAAGTCAATCTAGTTCTTAATTTCGCTTATGTTTCATATAATCCTTCTTCATAAGCACCTCTAAAAACAACGAATCCTAAAAAGTATATATTTCGACATACCTAATAATGCTCCTATTACTATAAAATAATATCCATAAGAATGAGATGTTTATCTTTAAAGTATGAATCCAAACTCATCATTTAATTTTTCTAATCCATTATTTTCTCTACATTTTTAAACTGCATCCATAAATTTATAATATAATTCTGGATTCTTTGCAAACTAATTTCTAGAATATAAATCTGCTGATAAAGATAGTGTTAAAAATACTAAAAATAAACAAGCTGTAAACAATGTTAATTTATGACTAACAAATTTGATATGTTTATTAATGAATCTAAATTTATTTTATGTTGTTATTACTTTTTCATAATTTTATGTATCACACCCAAGTAAATCATATACATACAAATAGTAAATACTATTCCATATATAACTTATCCAAGAGAGTGTACTCCTAAAACTACTCTCGATAAACAAACTATCAAAGCTATTATACTATATAGAATTGCCTTCAAAAGTGGAAACTTCATTTCTACTTTCCTTTCTATTCTTTTCTCTACTTTAGTTTCTACTTCGTTTTCAAAATAATCAGCAAAATAGATTGAAATCATATACGAAACTATACAAATAGCATGACCTGAAGGTTTTCCTAATTCAGCAATACATTCTAAACTAATTTAATAGGATATAACTACGTTTTAACATCAGAATTTAACATATAAGGTCTACCTTCATTATAAATTTCTTTTAAAAACGCATGTGTTCCTGTTAAAACACAGCTGAATAATATTAATAAAAGCACATCTAATTTTTTATTGAAACTCAGATATAAGTAAAGTAATATTATTTCACATAACAATAATGAAGAAGATTTTATCATATAGCTAGTTTCAATAAAGATTGGATTCTTCAAATAAAATATCAATTTGTATGTGTATTAAAGTAATGTCTCATCAATCAATAAATCTATTATTATGTAAATTGAAAAGAGTATGATCCCTAATATAGCGTTTTTCTTTGAATTATATTACATTAATTTTAATCTATGCAATAATATGAATATTCAAAAATCACTTCGAGCTCTATTGGAATGAATGTCACTTTAAGAGATTTATTGGATTCCCCAATTCAAGTTAAAACAGTTAAAGTAATGGAAGTGTTCATTAGTAAAACTTGTGCAAATCTTTATAAGATGAGGGTGATTATGTGTATAATTGTTATAGTGCTCTTTAAATTTCAATTTAAGGAGAAATGGTAGAACTCTATAATAGATGGCCTGGATAGATAGGGGAGGTCTACGTTTAGAAAAATGATTTGATTGGAATAGATAGTGTGCTCTATAAAATAAGTGGAGACTTAAGGTAGGATTTATCAGTTGAGTTTATTTAATATGGCGCTACTCATAAACGCAATTAGAATATAAGAATAAACATAGTTAAAATAAAATAAGAATATATTCCAGACATATCTGATCAAGATCTTAAAATTATTTTAGATCCAAAAATTATACTTGGACACAAAGACAATGTATTTAGAGTTGAAATGAATGATGGTAAAATGAATGATATAAATTTTTTGGTTATGAAAAATAAATATCCACATTTAGTAGTCTAATATCTAGAAAAATTGTGAATAATTATATACATATATATATATATATATTTAGATAACTATAAATTCAATATATAATTTCTTATTAGGTACTCTATAGAATATAATAAATATATCATAAAGGATGGAATTTCTGTTAGATGTAGTAAGAGAAATATTAAGTTTTAATTATTGATTTGAAAATTTCATCTTCAGTTGAATTAACTATTTACTCTTATATTTGATCAAGGTTGATTTCTCCATCAATTTCTGGAATTAAAGAAAGTATATTTTCTTAAATGTAGGTCTTAGTATTCTCTAAAATTTTAAAACTCAAATTCATAGTTGCTTCATTATTATCTGCTAAATAATATCCAGGAACACTTTATTGACGTATTTATTAATAAGTTTGAAATAGTTTATAAAATAAAGTAGTGTACATTTTAGATTCTGTTAAATTATTAGTCAAATTATAAAATTTAAGTTTATTTGCATCAAAGAATAATACTTGAGATTGTTCATCATAAAAAGAATCATCATCTTCAATACCTAAATTAAGTAATCCATTTTCTGATTCTTTGACCATTCCACAAATAAATGGAACAGGAGAATCAAGAATGGGCATTAATTAAGCTGTTAAAGCATAAATGGTAGGATGAATATGTTAAAAAGGTTTAATAATATGTGGTAGTATCATCCTATTTAATTTAGATAAATTATTACAGTAATGAACTTAAAAGAGTACGGTTACTACTTATTATACAAATATTCTATTCTAACATCATATTAATTAATAGAATTAAATAATTGGATAATTCCAAATGAGAAAATGCATATGATATAGCCCATTCTATTTCATAATTTTCAACATTCTAACAGTTAATTATAAATGGTTTTATTGGAGTTTATAAAAATTAATAATTGCATTCACTAAACAATTTTGAATTCTATAATTATGTTAAAAAATTGAATAGTTCTGGTTTGAATGACTATTTCTCTAAAATATATATTTACAGTATAAAATGAGTTATCAATATTTCCTAAAGTTTCTTCAAATTCAGAAACCATTGAATAGATCTCTGCTTTTTTATATTTTAATGTATCTATTATAAAATAAGAAATAAGTTAATACTTATAATAATTTTGATGATTTCAATAAAGAAATCAATGATAGGAGCTTTTGTAATAAAGCAATATGTTTTAGAAAGTGAATAAAAGAATTTCTTTTTTAATTTGGAGTTGGTGTTACAAATATTATAATCATAGAAATCAGGTACATCAACACAAACACAATATAATTAATGATGAACATTAGTTATAGAGATCAAATCACTTATATTATCTGGATTTTTTAAGATTGTATTGTTATTAAAATGATTGCTATTGAATGTTTATTCTGATTTCATAGTAATTACATAAGCTCCTGCTAATCTATCATAACTTTAACCACCCATTAAAATTCTAAATATAAGATAATAATTTACGAATTCAAATTACTCATAGATAGAGTTTTCTCTTCTAATTTAACTTTAAGTCCATATGGATATATTTATTAGGGTAATAATAATAATTATTCTTTGTAACATGAAGAAGCAGATGAATGCTAAAATAAAATCTCTGGCTTTAAATTAACTTCTCTTGTTTCTAAGATATTATTATTAGTTAATCCATTTAATGTTGATTTAGAGACACTAATAATGATAAACTCTTCAAATAATGTATTTTATAGAGTTTATAATTATTCTTATTATTATTATATTGATGAATATTATTATTATTATAAGGATTATGATTCTGTATATTATTATTATTAATATGAATGCGAGGATTAAGATAATTATTCTTCTTCAATAGCTCCAGGCTCTTAAAATAATTACTATGAACTAAAATTAGATTCCTCACCTTTACATTATTCTAATTTATTTTTTGAATATTTTTGTATAATTTGATCAACTTTAGATGTATTTCCATAATTATATTCTTACACTTAGATTTCTTAGACAACAACTTAATGTAATTCATCTTCACTATATTTTCTAAATTCTACAACTTCAGGACTGATGACTTCATCTTGTTCATTATTACATTTTTTTGGACTTAAATAATTCATATGTAAAGTAGTCTTTTTAGTCTCAAAGATGCGTTTTCCTATATACATAAACATTCTAACTACTTTATGGTTAAATAGTCTAAGTCACCTTTTTATATCTATCCAATGATACTGCACTATATAATTCTTCTTATTTCAAAGCTAACTTTGATTTTTAACAAGAAGTACTTATAATTCAAAACGTAATGAACCATTCTCTTTTCTCAATTACTCAATTTATTTGTCTTTATCTCTTATTTGTATTTAGTAATGTGTTATTTCACGAATTAAATCATAATTCTTTTAAGTTAATCTCTCCTACTTATTAAATTCATTGCTTACATTCTTATCTAATAACTACTTTATCTATTATTTGTACTCATCCAAATCTAATATTTACGATACATATTATTTCGATTTCATTATTTATATATATATAATATACATACAACTATCCTAATAAAATATATTTATTATTTAACAGCTATAATGTATACATCCACATCCACTCCTAAAATTAAACCTTATTAATCATTACTCTAAAACTCTCTATAACATTAACCTATCTAATAAACTATTTTCACTGAAATTACACCTTCTACACCTTAAAAATTCAATATGTTAAAGAATCTCAAGGTTCTTAATGTATCATCTCAAACAACTGAGAACAGTTTTAGAACCACTAATAATACTAAAAGAATATTAACATAAGATAGTCCTTAACTTAATAAGGAAAATGCTAATATTAAATTTGATTAACACTCAACCTAAATAGAAATTTAACTTAAACGTTCAATCTAAGAAAATTTAAAACTTTCTAATCTAGTTACTAAATTAACTAAAGAAAAACAACAATTAATAGCTTAAATTTAACATACAGATTTTCATATTATTAAATAAAGAGTTGAAAGATTAGAATCTGTTATTGATCATTAAGCCGATGAAATTGAAGATTGGAAAAAAAAATATATGGACGCATGTTAAAATGATCCAAATTCATCTATTATTGAAAATATGGTATTTCAATTATTGAATATTACAAGGAAATTAAAATTACATAAACACTCAAAGAAAATGAAAGATTAAATCAAATACATTTAAATCAACTTAAAAAAATTGAAAATTTAGAATAAATAATCAAAGATTTAGAATATAAAGTTACTGATTAAAATAATTAAATAATTGTCTATGAAGAAGAAAGAATAAATTTTCAGGATAAACGAATTAATCAGTTAGAACAACCAAGTTATACAATCAATTTTAACTATTTAGAATACATAACCTTAATTGAAAATGTAAAATATATAAGAATTTATTATAGAAAATTACAGATCTAACAAAATTCGAACATGATAATCAAAAGTAATACGAAAATATAAAAGAAGAATTTAATACTCTTCAAAATAAATTGAATTACATAAATTTCAAGAAATCTAATATTGAATAAATTACCAATATATTAAATGAATTTAAAAATAATATTACTAACCAAAGGAATCCATGATTTTATAATACTTTGTTAATGATAAATAATAACGAGCAATCTAATTTTTGCATTTCATTATAAGGCTCAAAATTTATTTGGATGAGAGTCTTTTATTATAAAATACTTCTTTATTATTTTCTTCTATATTTTANATAATGTATACATCCACATCCACTCCTAAAATTAAACCTTATTAATCATTACTCTAAAACTCTCTATAACATTAACCTATCTAATAAACTATTTTCACTGAAATTACACCTTCTACACCTTAAAAATTCAATATGTTAAAGAATCTCAAGGTTCTTAATGTATCATCTCAAACAACTGAGAACAGTTTTAGAACCACTAATAATACTAAAAGAATATTAACATAAGATAGTCCTTAACTTAATAAGGAAAATGCTAATATTAAATTTGATTAACACTCAACCTAAATAGAAATTTAACTTAAACGTTCAATCTAAGAAAATTTAAAACTTTCTAATCTAGTTACTAAATTAACTAAAGAAAAACAACAATTAATAGCTTAAATTTAACATACAGATTTTCATATTATTAAATAAAGAGTTGAAAGATTAGAATCTGTTATTGATCATTAAGCCGATGAAATTGAAGATTGGAAAAAAAAATATATGGACGCATGTTAAAATGATCCAAATTCATCTATTATTGAAAATATGGTATTTCAATTATTGAATATTACAAGGAAATTAAAATTACATAAACACTCAAAGAAAATGAAAGATTAAATCAAATACATTTAAATCAACTTAAAAAAATTGAAAATTTAGAATAAATAATCAAAGATTTAGAATATAAAGTTACTGATTAAAATAATTAAATAATTGTCTATGAAGAAGAAAGAATAAATTTTCAGGATAAACGAATTAATCAGTTAGAACAACCAAGTTATACAATCAATTTTAACTATTTAGAATACATAACCTTAATTGAAAATGTAAAATATATAAGAATTTATTATAGAAAATTACAGATCTAACAAAATTCGAACATGATAATCAAAAGTAATACGAAAATATAAAAGAAGAATTTAATACTCTTCAAAATAAATTGAATTACATAAATTTCAAGAAATCTAATATTGAATAAATTACCAATATATTAAATGAATTTAAAAATAATATTACTAACCAAAGGAATCCATGATTTTATAATACTTTGTTAATGATAAATAATAACGAGCAATCTAATTTTTGCATTTCATTATAAGGCTCAAAATTTATTTGGATGAGAGTCTTTTATTATAAAATACTTCTTTATTATTTTCTTCTATATTTTATTTTTTGGACCAGTTCTCTTTATTTACATAAAAATCCTTTCTGCTATTAATATTTTATCTTGATTTCTTAATCTTACTAATTCATCTATTATTTTATCTAGATTATCCACACTTTTCTAGTTCTGCTTATTTTTCATTAACTTATTTGATTTTGTCTCCAATTATTTATCCTAAAGGTTAAACTTTATTAGTAGATTTTTTTTAATTCCCTCATCTTGCTTATTCCTTAATATATTTGAACATTCTAAATATAGTGATAATTCATATATAAAATGATTTCATTATTTTCTAATATCAATTTTATCTAATTATTTATAATACTCTCTTTATTAGGTTTTAATGAAGATAAATAGATAATTCAGGTACTTGGCTATTCATAGTAATCTTAGACTTATTTAAATCAAATTAAGGTCTATTTCTATCATCACTTTTATATTAATATAATTATTTCTACTAATTCTAATCTATATTATCTTTTTATCCATCTATTTAATCTTTAAACTAGATATTGTTAATATTAACTCTCCTCTCCTTTTACTAATTACTCTGTCTATTCTTATCTTTATTTAGGTTTTTGCTTTCTATATTCACCTCTACTTTAATTGGGTTTCTTCTCTTCATCACTTTTCACATCTCTCTATTGTACTGAATCTATTTTTTATTTTATTTTTAAAATATAGATAATTTGTACACTTAGAATATTTGACATTATTCTATTTTTTCCTATTCAATAAATTTCATATTTTATTATATAATTAATAGTGTGTTTATTCAATATAAACAATTTTGATATAATCAAATAATCAATTGTTCAAGTTCTTAGCAATTGAGTGGTTTTGATAAGATTTTGTTCACACCAGCATCTATACACATCTTTTGAGTTTTTCTGTCATTGAATGCAGTTAATATGTAAATTTTGATATCTGAATTTATCTTCTTTATTTCATACATACATTATAATCCATTCATATTAGGCATATTCAAGTCCAAAAATATTATGTCATAATTCTGCTTGATTACCAAATCTATGGCTTCTTAACCATTGAAAGCACTATCCACCTTATTAATTCCTATTTTTTATAATTATATTTTTAGTAACATAATATTGAAAGACTCATCATCAACAATCAACACTTATAATTGATCCCTCTTTTTAATATTTTTATCTAGTGGAGTGAGATGATTAGTACTAAAGATATTTTTATATGGAGAATTCGCTTAATCATAATCAATAGAATCTATACTAAACTATTCTTATTATAAGATGCTCTATTTGTCATTATTTTTATAAATGACGAATTAAAAACTTGAACCAACTCCTACTTATGATTACAGATATATGTACTACAAAGGTCCAATATATCCACATAACTACTTACAGATTATCAATCCTAAACCAACACCATTTCTAACATTTTATACTAATACTCTACTTGTTTGAATTGCTATCATTGTCGTATGTGCCAAAATTTCTAAAGAGTCTCTTCTAAATTTCTTTGCTCATTCCACTACCATTGTCAGATACTGTACAAAGAATTAAACTCTATTTACTTTTTAATAGAGTATTAATATCAACTACTGATTTATTAGTTTCAATCTATTCCTTAACATTTTTACAAAATTCAGCAATATCATAACTATCATCACAAAAAATGATTGATATTTTTCCTTTTGATGTAAATTTTATAGAATTTGAAATTAAATTGAAAAGAATCTACTTTATTCTCAAAGGGTCATTATTGCATTAATTTGATTATTAAAGATTTGAAACTATTTCTAATTGTAAATTCTTTTTTTCTATTTAAATTTAAAATACATTATTAATATCTTGAATTAATTACAATAAATCTATTTAACTAATTGATAGCTTTAACTTCTATTTCTTAATTTATGCAAAATCTTGTAAATCATTAATGAATGATTAGATAATTTGTACATTTGTTTAACAAATTTCTAACAAATTACAACTAGATTATATTTTTTATTATATATCTAGATTAGTTTAAATTTCAGATAATTAATATAAATTATGTTAAACTAATGTAATAATAGATTAAATAACGCCAATAGGATTTTTTAAATCATGAGTAACTGTTGCTAAAATATTATCTTTATATTAATCCAATTTTTCAAGTTAGGATATTTTAATTCTATCAGTTATTTCAATTAAAGAAACTAAAAAGCTTTCTTAATGTTTCCAAATACATGGAGATACTAAAATATCATAAGTTTTGTGTTGATTATTTTATTAATCACTCATTAAACCTATTAATTACAATGGTAAATAATCTTAAAGTTTATTATTTTCACTATTCTTAATATATAAATAAAGTATTTAATTGAATGATGTAGGCTAATCATATATATTTATTGACTCACTTCTAGGTACTTTTAAATTATTTTTAAGAAACTCTTAACATTAATTTATTTTCATATTTTGCAAAGAATTATTTTATTTGTTATCATTTATGATATATATTTCTTTTAATCTTTGATAAATTTCTTGAATAGTAGCAAATTCCTTTTCACAAGCTTAATTAAAAAACAAAACTTTAAATTAATCTTAGAAACTTAAGTGTGAATTCAACTTTATCACAAATAAATTTTATTAGAAACTATGATTGAGCATCGCTTCTTAATAAGATAGATCATGACTGAAGTTGAATTTCTCAAAGAAATAAACTAATTTTCTTCTCTCTCTCAAATATATACTAACTGATATTGCAAAAATGAATATCAATTAGAAAGGTATTAGGATCCAATCAAATTAATTTTAGAAATACAAATAAGTCATATACGTAATTGCAAAGTAAGAAATTAAGTATTTTTTGTTGTTTAAGCTTTGAGTAACATAAATATAATATAATTACACATATCCATCAATCAGAAACTAATTAGCATAGAAACTCAAAAAGATATTTAGTGCTAAAACATGAATGATTTTATAATAATCATTGTATTTTGAGTTCCTATTTATGCTCCAAATTTGCAACAGGCTTGATAATGGAAAAACAATTAGGGTATATGACTAAAATGATTAACTATCTTAAACTATTGAAGAAATCGTCAAAGCTAATTCCAAAAAAATTTTAAAAGTTTCTATCAAAATCATGGTACTTTTATTTAACTCTTCCTAAAAAATATTAAAACTTTTCTAAACATTCCTATCTCGAAAATTTAGACTTGGATTCAAAAAAACATTTCCAGATTGTAAATTTCTCGATAGCGATGATATATACTACATCACTTTATCTTGTTTTATTATATATATGATATTTATATATATTATAATTTATCTCTTATTTACTTATAACTTAAAATATAGATCTTAAATTATTCTTATCTTATTCAATATTAAACAAATTTAAGTAATTCTAATCAAAATTATAAATTACATACTCTTTAATATATTAACATTTTCTAAAATTTTTCTCTTTTTAAAAACAATCTCATACTATTTTGAAAGCCTAAAATTAATAAAATTTATAAAACCTAATTTAAAATGAATTATTTAATAAATTATAATTAATATTCTTCTAAAAGTCAAACATCAAAATATTCTCTTAATCATACATTTTATATTTGCTATATTTAATTATATAAACTAGTATATATAAAATGGAAACTTATAGATATAATAATCAATTAATTAAATTTTTATATAAATGAATCAGAGTAATAGTGTGAATTATTATCCTGATGAAACTAAACTAAAATCAACAGCTCATCCACTAATATTTTATGATGAATAAGACAAATTGGTCAAAAAAATTGAATGCGGATCACTTTCATAATTCTAATTAAGAGTAAAATAAATTAAACATTAAGAATAATTGGAAATTAGTTTAAAATAATTTTAAAAGTATTACCCGTGCTTACTTGAAATAATCAAATACACTACATAATAATAATCTTCAGGTTCCTCTCCATTATATGTATAATATAAATGTAATTCCAAATCAAATTCATTATTAAACATATTAAAATAAAAATTATCAAAAGAAGATAAAAGAAATTTTTTTTTTTAGTTATTGGAATTAGCATAAATTCACAAAAATTTAACAATAGTTCATAAAAATATGAAACCTTCTAATATTATATGGGATGATAATAAATTTTATTTGATAGATTTTGGATATATGAAAGATTCAAAAGAGGATATATAATTAACACTTAGAAAAAACTATATTGATCCTATTAATCAAGATCAAATGAGAAATTTATATCCATATTTGTCAAATTCATTTATTGCTTAATTACATAATGCTAAAGGGGATAAAATTAAAATTGAGAAAATTGTTAAGTTAAGAATTCTTGAAGATATACAAAAAGAGGATAGATATGCATTAGGCATTATGATGCTTGAATTATTTGGAAATTTTGAAAAATTTTATTAAAAGTGTGATCTTAATAGTTGTTATTAATAATCATTCAAAAGAGAAGAATAAATAAAAGTAATATTGCATGATTAAAATAATATTTAAGATTTTGGAACATAAATTATTGATAAAATTTCAGAAATTATTAAAAATATTATATTTAACGATGAAATACCTGAAAAATTTTAATAATTAAAAATTGATGTAGAAGAATAATTTAAAAAAACTAAAATTTCTGAAGAATCTAAGAGAAAAATTGAAAGTGCTGAAGAATCTATGAGAAATAATTAAAATATTCAAGAATCTATAAGAAACAATTAAAATATTCAAGAATCTGCGAAAAATGCTGAAGAATCTATGAAAAATAATTAAAATTCTAAATATTAAAATACTGAGGAATCTTTTAGGGCCAATCTTAGTTTTGCAGATGATCAACTAATTAATTTAATAGAGAAAGAATAAAAAACAATACTAAATCATAAAATGAATTAAGAAGAAAATTAATATATTAAGAATCTTATAGAGAATGAGTGTTATGAATTTGATGAAAATCTATTATATTATTTAGATAAGGAAGAGTTAATTAATTATTTATCAAAAATTGGTGATTCTTATCCTAAATTAAAGTAAAAAGCTAAACATGTGTAAGCATTATACAGACGTTATGACAAAAAAGAAATAATTTCTGAATTGTGCATAGAAGATAAATATTATATTCTATAGTTATACACTCATGATGATAATACTTAAGTTTTATAAGAATATGAAAAAGAAATCTAAGAGATGAATAAAAAACACTAAAAAGATTTTAAATTTAATCAAATTGAAAAGAGCTTGACAAAGAAAAGAATATAATAAGTATCTTAACTTAATCTTGAAAATTAAGAAGACCATTACGACCGACCTAATACTTAAACTACCGTATAATCTAATAATAGATTTAAGGAGATAGATCATTTCTCAAATCCAAATTAAGAATCTGATTCTTTAAAGTAATTTATATAACCATCATCTAAAATTTAATTTATCGAAGTATTATAAAAATAAATACCTGAAATTAAAATTTTTATAGACTATTATAAAATAATGAATTTGAAAAAAGAAAATATGAATAATTAAATTAATAATTGGGATTTTGATGAAAATTAAGAAAAACCTATAAATTTAAATGATATGATTATGGCATTAGAGAAAAATTCATAATAATGGTGGGGAATATATATAAATTAATTATTAATTGGATAATTTAGTCAAAATAATTATGAGGATTTTCAATTCAAAGGAAAAATTATTTAATAAAATCAAAATGGTGATATTATTTTATATTTTAATGTAACTATAGTTAATTTGAGATAAGATCTAAAGATGGAAGGTAATAATGTTATAAAATATATTTATTAACGAAATACATTTAAACTTTTGGAAATCTATTCAGGAGAATTGAGGAATAATAAAAAAAATGGAGAAGGAATAAATCTAGAGATAACAAAAAATGAGATAATAAAATATAAAGGATGTTGGAAGGACGATAAAAAAAATGGAAATTGTGCTAGTTTTGAGAGAATTTAATAAGACTGTAGCTTTTAAAAAGATAATCAAAATGCATCCTTTGATTATGATTGGAGTAATTTTACAGGTAACTTTGTTAATGATTAAATAAAATATGGATAAGTTTAAGATCTTAAGGTTTAGGTTTAGGGATATTTTTTTTGTAATTCAACCTTAAGATTATTAAATAAATCAGGTCAATACATATTTTAAATCAATTTCTTAAAATGCTTGAAAGAAATAAGTTCAAAAATGAGAAGTTTTTGTTGCTGTAAGCATGATTGATATACAAGTATCAATTTATATAATTAATTTTTAAAGAAATTTATATAATAATTATATTAATATCATGTTAATTACTTAATGGTCAATTGAATTAGAGGAAGGCAAAAAGTATGAATGGTGAGTTTGAGAAAAAAATTGATTAGAGAGTGTACAGGAATCCATAATAATAATAAAATCATGTTAAGAAAAAGGCAACTCAAAATCCTAAAGATAACGAGGTAAAGGTGAAAGAATAAGTGCAGGTATAAGAAAGAGGCACGATTTCAAAGGGTAAAAACTTTTTCTAATTACCTAAGAGAAAATAAAAAGAAATTTTTTTAATAATCTTCTTATTAAAAAAAGATTTATTACCTAATATTATAAAATTTTAAGTTTTTTATAATTTTTAAAATTGCTTAATAAAATATTATTGTTTATTAATATTAATAATTCTTAAAATTTTTTTAAATAAATAGATGTTATTTTTACATATTTAACTGACAAAAAAATTATATATTACATATTAATATCAAGTCTAAAACGTAACTATGAATTTTATATTAAAATGCAGAATAATTTATATAAATCATATACAAAATTAAAAAATATAAAAAACTTTTTATTACACTATTAATTAATTTTGTCTTAAATATAAATATAATATTTAAAATGGTTGATAATTTAAAGAAATCATTTGCAAACACAATTTATGTAAAAGTTGTTTTTGTTAAAATTTTTATTAATTTCATCTAAATATAAATATAATATTTAAAATGGTGAATAATTTATGTAAATCATATGCAAATTTTACAAATATAACAGTTTTTTTTTAAACTAATACTCAATGTTATCTAAAATATATATATAAAAATTGAAATAAAAAAAATCAAAATAACTTAAAAACAAAAAGTAATAAAAATCCCCTCTAAAAAATATAATAGTAAAAATTTTAATATATTTAATTTGAACTATTTTTCAATTATCATATCTTAATTTTTTTATTTTTTTGAACCTCTTCTCATTATACTCTCTCTTCATCTCAATCCATATTCCAACTTTTTTCCCTTCTTTATTATATTAACCACAATAAGTTATTTAACAATCAGCTTCAAATTTTTCCCACAACTCAATCCACTTCCCATTCTTTCTTGAACTTCCTTCAAACTCATTATATGATCCACCACCACTAGCATATTTTTAACTTTTACATTTTGTTGTTTCCTCCATAATTAAGATAAATGTCCCACCTATCAATTTTTCTACCATCCTTATTATAAATACCATCATAGGTCACTTAGGAATCCATCCAAAAATCATCTGATAACTCTATCCACCTTCCAATCTTTCTTGAATATCCTTCAAACTCATCATATAATCCACCACCACTAAAATTACATTATCCATTACATTTATTTATATCCCAAGCCTTCATTATACATTATATTCCATCTACCTACTTTTTAACCATTTTAATTATATTCACCATTATAGGTGACTTAAGAATAATCGTAAAAATTCTGTGACAACTCAATCCATCTTCCAATCTTTCTTGAACCTCCTTCTTACTCGTCATATAATCCACCACCTCTATATTTAGTTTAGTTTTTACATTTATTCTCCTCCTAACCGAAAAATATCCCATTTTCCAATTTTCTAACCTTTCATATTATATCCACCATTATAAATAATTTAAGAATCCAACCTAAAATTCTTAGACAATTCCATCCATCTTCCTATCTTTATTAAACTTCCTTCTTATTCATTATAAAATCCGCCACCTCTAAAACAATATTTAATTTTACATTTTTTTATTTTCTCTCCAATTAAAATAAGTATCCCACCTTCCAGCTTTTATTCCATAAATATTATATTCACCAATATAAGTGATTTAGCTCTCTTATTTGAATCCCTTTGATAATTCGATCCATCTTCCTATCTTTTTCTCTTAAGCTCCTAACTATTCACTATAAAATCCACCACCTCTATTATCATTTTAGCCTTTACATTTATAGTCCTTCAAACCAAAAGATTTGCCAGACACCAACTTTTATTCCATTCGTATTATATTGCCCAATATAAATTACTTAAGAATAATCCATAAATCCATCGCTCAACTCTATCCATTTACCTTTTTTTTAACCTTCTTCGTTGTATAATCCCCCATAGCTAGATAATTATTTAAGTAAGTACATCTTATTATTTTTATATATATAACTCCATTTACCTCTTCTTAAATCTTTATAGTATTCTCCAAATAAATAAACCTAAGCTTGACTATTTAAATTAGTAATAAATATAACATACGTAGAATAATTTTCAATTATTTCTTTCCATAAGCCTTGCTTTAACCCATCTTTATAATATCCACCAACATTCATCAGACCTTCTCCATTCCAAGAGGCTTTCCATTTTCCATGTTTTTTATTATTCTATGCCTTTTCACCTTACCAAGCAAGATTTTTGATTTATTCCATATTTTTTAGAATTTCTGGGTTTTTGGATAAGTTTGCAATTTCTTCTCTTTTACATTCAATAAAGATATATTACACTCTCAAAATTACTCCATCTCTTGAATAAATAATTTTTTAATCTTTGGAAAATGTGATTTAAATTTTAATCTTTAAACATTTATCGAATACTTTGTATTCTAAGGTACCTTTTTACTAAAAGTATGGCTATTAAAAAATCTTTTTGGAAGAGTTTTCAGATAGGAAGTTCATTTTTTCTAATTAATTTTATTTCTATTACTTTATTATATAATTTAAAATTTTATTAGCATGCTTATATATATATTGATTTCATCGTTTTATTAATAAATTATTAAAGAACTCTTGTTTTTGTGGCAAACATTATTAAGCAATTGCTTAAAATTATTGTATTGCTATAATAATTCATATCTTAATGTATATTAATTTGTAATTAATTATAATATTCTCCAAATATTTGCTTGACACTAGTAATCTCTCTAAGAAATTAAAGGAGAGAAAACTGATTAGAAAAATAATAAATTACTCTATTTTTATGAAATAGTTGTATATTAATTATTGTCTTTTTTGAAATGCAAAAACAAACAACATCTATTCAAGAATTATTTATTTTTGCTTTCGTTTATCTACTTGAATTATTTAGATAGATCCTTAGATCTAAAATTTCATCTTCAATTAAAGTGTATCTTTTTCTATACTGATTAACCTGGTAATTCATTTATTGAAATGAATAGTTCGATAAAATTAAAAAGTTAATAATAATTAAATTAATACTAATTTTCATTTTTTTAAGATGAATAAATAACAATTATCTCAAATATAATTTAAAATAAATATGGAGATTTATAATTAAATTCAGTAGATTTAATCAATCAATATTTCTTTTAATAAATAATTCTTTTTTATAATTGGTAATTTATTTAAATAGGCTAGGATAGAAAGATCAATATTTATACTTTGACTATATATTAATAGGTTAGATGATGAATTTTCTAAAAAAAAAAATTGAGTATACTATTGGAAACTTTTTAATTTGAATGGCAGCCAAACTTCAAAGTTGTTTTTAATTAATAATATTCTTTTTCTCTCTATATTAATTTGGAAATGTCTTGGAACTTTCATTAATAATCAAAGATTAAGAATTAATTTATTAAAATTGTTTATAACCTCTTTTTTATAAGTCTTTCAGCAAAAAGATCCAAAAAATTCAACACATTATAACTTTATTAATGTTTCTTTAAAAAGAAAAAGGCTATTACTCTTAACATCAGAATTAAATTAAAGTAAATTGAATTTATCGAAATCTTTAATATTAAGTGACAATAGTTATTTCATGATTTGATGACTATTTATTATAGATTTCTATGGACAGTGTTAATTGGTATAAAGTACCTTTTCTTGAAAATAAAAGGTTTATGTTATGAGGAACTAAGAAATTTAACAATAATAAATTTCTATTGTTGTTGGGGGGAACAAGAAAAATGAATGATTTTGAAGAGATTTAATCAACAATTTATTTTTATTTGTTGGAGATTAATTCAATTGATTAAAGTATATAGGAAATACTGCGCGATGCTTAGTAGCCATCATGTTTAGGAAACAGTTTTATCGCAGCTTCTAATGTTTAGATTTTGTAAACTCTAAAAATTAAATTTCTTTTTTTAAGCCATTTCATACTAAAAAGATAATCGAATTAATTTAAAATAGGTTTTCATTAGCCAAATATACATCATGTTGGGATAGTGAAATGAGATCTTTGATAAGTTCAAGTTGTATATTTGCATTCAAATTATAATTATCTTAGTCTAAAATCATGTTATATAATATTTCAGTGCAGAGTGAATTATCAATTTTATAATCCCTATTAAGTATTGGGAAATTGTTTATAAATTATTTCTAATTTTTCGTAATGAAAGCTTTATAATGACACTAACTCCATTAATATTTTAAGTTCATCTAGAATCATCTAAAATTAAGTTCGAATAATTCCTAAATAATGAAAATGTTCTAATGAATTTTTGATCGCAAAATAAATGACTTAATTAAAATAAAGTTTTTTCTTTTTTAATATTTGCTTCTGCTTGTTTTTTTTAATATAATTTTTATCAAAAATATCATATTTTTCCAATAGTTTTTAGTTTTTTAGTAAGATCTTTAATAAATAAAACAATTAAAACAATTATAATTAAATTCCTTTTATCCTGAAATGGTCATCTGAATTTCTTTATAATTAATAACATTTTTTTATCAAATTGAAAAGTGAAGAATTTACTTTAATTTAAGGCATTCAATTTATCGTGTCCAAAAATAATCATTTTTATTCAATGATAAAAGCTAAGAGGTTTAAATCATATTTAGACAGTTATCAACCTAAACATTTAATGCAACATATTGCTTTGAGTTTCTATATTGAACTTCCTAGAAGGTTATTTAGCAAAAGAAGGAGCAAAAATATGATTTTAACTTATCCGTAGAAAAGTAGCCAAAGAAATATCATTTAATTGCAAGATTTATTTTTTGAATTTTACAAACAATTAAAGAATCATATAATAAAGTTAAATATATATACACAATAGAAATTTGTAATAATTTGAAATTTAGAGAAACAAATGAGAGAAGAATTGTAGGTTGATATATGATTCATTTTCATGCTGAAATAGTTCATAATATGATAATAATTCACATCTATTGATATTTTAGGTTTGAAAAAATAAATAAAAGGGGTAAAGCTCGTCTTAAATTTGATATTTGATATAATAATAGAATGAAAGGTGGCTTTAATTGGACATGATAATGTTTAATTAATTTTTCGATTAATATATCTCAACAAGTTAAATGAAACTTTATTTGAATACATAGTTTTATTTCTAATCAATATCAAAATGTTATAATACATAGAAGAGAATAATGAAAAGCATTTATTCTATTCTAATTTAGCATTTTTATTATTATTTTTGAATAGATAAATTGATAATAATTAATCTTCAACTTAAATAGTGCTCATTAGATAATTTAATTAAGAATTCTAACTATATTATTTATTTTAATTATTAATGATATTTTTAATTGTCTTAGTCTATACAATTCTTCAGGCTCTTATTTATTAATTTGATGAAAGGTCTCACATTATAGAAGGTAATATTTTTTATAATTTAAATACTTATTTTAGGATGGCAAAATTAACATGTTGGTTGCAATTTCTATAATTGTGGAGTTGAATTCGAAGTAGCAGAGTGTTTTTCAATCTAGAACCTCATTCTCATATTTTTGGAGATGCAAAATTTCTTAAGTAATTATTTTTTTATTTACAAAAGTATTAATAACAATAATCCACCTTAATTTAGTATAGATTCTAAACGGATAACTTATTCGTCAGTAATATAATCTCACAATTTTTTGTTTTTATACACAACCCTATTATGTATATACTATTTCTATAACTCAATAACATAACAGGAGAAGCGTTTTGATATAGATTTAATCATAATATGGAGGATTAATAGAATTGAAATTAAATATTATTAAATGTTATATGAATGCGCTGGTTGCATAGAGAATTATCTTATATTATAACTAAGCATTAAAGTTATATAAGAGATTTTGAAGTATTTTATACTTAACCAGAAATAATGTTTAATTAATATAATGAAGGTTGTTTGGAATAACTTGATGATAAATGTTTGATTTGCCAAAATGGTTGGATTTTAGATGAATTATTAGAAAATTGTCATCCAATATGTGGTGATGGAATTATTCAAGGTTAAGAAGAATCTGATGATGCTAATTTAATATCTAATGATTCTTTTTTTGAATGCATATATATTCATGCAAAGAATTTTCTAAAATTTGTTAATTTAGCATTTATTTACATTGCTAAGATAAATTTGAATTATCTGTCAATAGGTAATATTGCATGCCTAGATGTGATGAGAGGATCATTAAACATTTGAAATATGCAATGATTGCGATTTTAAATGTTAAGTTTGCAGATTAGGAATGTCAGCTCTGTGAATTTGGATGGAAACTAATAGATAATACATGTTAATTTTTTTGTGGAGATGGATTAATTGCTTTGCATTCTATTGAATAATGTGATGATGGAAATTAGATTGAAAATGATGGATATTTTGACTGCTAAATTGAGTGTATTCCTAATAGCCTTTTTTGCTTAAATAATGAAGTTTGTTTTATGTGTAAAGACCATTTTTATTGGAAGATTAATCATGTTTACCAATCTGTGATGATGGCTTTATTATTACTGGATAAGAGTAAAGCGTAATTGAATTAAGGTTCACATAAAATATCCAATTATTAACTAATTTAAGTTTTGAAAAAATTGCAGCAGTATCCATATCCAGATACTCATGCAGCTATTAATATTAAGTCATTAGTAAATCTATCAACCACATTCAATTATACTTTATATTCAATTGTTGTTGAATTCATAGAACCTATAAAGGATCCTGTTCTATAAATTGATATTGCTTAATTAGTTATTAAAAATGAACAAGATTTAGATATTTTGAAAAATTAAATGAAAATCAATCTTGGAAACTCTTTTGTTTTATCTGTGATAACTCAAAAATAAAAAATAAGTAACATAAATTGAACTTTTTAATGATGGAATGATTTATTCCATGATTATTATTTCAAGGATATCATTAGTCAATTGCTAACTGGAAATACAATAATGTTATTTAATCTATAAGACTATTACAATCTTTATCATATATTAGATTTTGTAATATTCATTTTGACCTCATTTAATATAATTTCTGAATACTTTTTCTAATATATCATTAAAACCAATATTGGATTATTTTAGAATTGATGAAATATTAAGTTATAATTAAACTAATTTTATTTGCTGAATGCTAAAAGTTGCTACTTTTCCATAATTGTCTCATTAAACATATTTTATTTGTAATTTAGTCACATCTCATAAATTTGAAATCTTACATAATAAAAAAGCTTCAGAAATTTTGTAATAATTTTAAAAAAGAATACTTTTCTTTTGGGATATTTAAAGTTTATATAAGAATACTTCACTAGTTTTTTTATACAGTGCTTTTTTATAATTTCCTGATTGCAGCTTTAATTCTCCTCTTATGTTTCTTAATATTATAAATGCAATAATTGGATTAGTTGTAATAGTATATATAGGTTTATAATTATTTTCTATCACATCATCAAAAATAAAAGATAATATATTTTTACAATTGTTGTAGCTCTAAACTATACACAAGAATAATCAATATTACTTTCAATGTCCTCATTTTGTTTTCTAAGTTATCTATTAAAATTTAAACCTATATAGTCTAATTTTGAATATGCTAAACTGATTTCAAGAGAATTTTGATTTATTTTTATTTTAATTTGATGAAAATTAGCTGTTGCTTTACGGATGCATTCATATTACCCTTTTTACTTTAATCTTAATATCAAATTTAATCATTGATTTAATTGAATTTATTAATAAAGCATGGCAAAATTATAAAAGAAAGCAAAATTTAGAAAAAATAAAAGAAACAAAAAGATATTCAGATAATCCTCTTCAAAATCTTGTTTAAGTCAACATATAAAATTATTAAATTTTTTATAGGTCTAAACATTTCAGAAAAGTCATTTATCATATGAATAAAATTCTATTTAATAAAATTCCAAACTTCTAATTCCTTCTTTTCAAATTCTGAAAGAGTTGATAATTTGATAAAATTCAATTATATATGCGAAATCTTCGAAATCAATAATATTATATACATTTTAACAAAATTTTAATTATATTTTTAAAATTAAAATTACCTCAAAAAATAGCATAAGGAGAATAGATTAACTCCTTACAAGATCATCAATCAATAAATAATTAGAGCTTCTTGAAAATCAACTTTGACTCTGGGAAATAAAAATGATTTTTAAACAGGGTTATCCTGTTCTTTGATAATAAGCTATAAAAGGAATCAAAAAATTCTTCTTTAAACCAATTAAAAAAAAAGAAATTTCCTGATAAAAAGAAACAAATATACTTATGAGATTGATGAATTAAATATACATTTAGATTTATAGAAATAAATAAATCTTAACATCTTTGAACATTAAAAATTAAGATTGCCAATTCATTGAAGAAAATTTTAGCAAGCTTAAATTAATATTAGTTGACTCCATTCAACCTGATATTTCTCTCATTTTTGAGAAATTAAAATTTTATGGCAAAAATTCGATGACCCATAAAACATGATTAAATTAATGATTGAAAACTCGATTTTTATTTTAAATTTGTTAAAATAAAATTTCAAATAAAAAATATATAAGCAATTCTTTAATATTTCCTCCTTTAATAATTTTCTAAATGTATTATTCATCTTGCATATAATTTACTCTATTAATTTCAATTTTATATTCTTGTCTAAATTATGGCAATGATAAAGCAATTAAAATATCTTTTCATTTTAAATAGCGCTAATAATAGCAAATAAGACAAATTTTAATTGATATAATAATTAGTTTAGTACAAATAGAAAAAACATAAAAAAGCCAAATCTTTATTATAATAGGATTTTATAATTTCAAAGACACCTAATTTCAGTTTATTTATTCTTTTAGGCGAGATATTTCGATTTCAGTGTTTATTTTTATTAAAACAGATTTAATTTGTTATTATTATTTTTATTTTCATATTATAGATTCGCTTAAAATCCAGACTTTCCTTTAATTTCATTATCATTTCCACAAGGAATTCTCAATATATCCTTCTTAAAACTAATATTATTGTTAGTTATGATATTTTTCGATAAAAATAAAATTTGTTAATTATTCTATAAGCAGTAATTGAATGTATAAAGTGTACATTTTACTCTAATATCCCTTATAATCTTAGATTCAATTGATTAATAATCATATAATTCAATTAAATTAATTTTCTTCAGTAATTTGTTAAAATTATTTTCTAAAGGTTCATGTCTCTAAATCAATTTGAAAGATAAGTTTAAATTTCATATTAAAATACTATTTTGATTGAACTAAAAAATTTGAATAATAGCATTTTGACAATATATTTCAATGATTAAAATAGAGTAGAAGAAGAATAAAAAGTAAGAATAGTGAGAGTTAAAAATTATTAAATTTAACAATAATAAGTCTATAGATTCAGAAAATCAATTTAAAAATCTTTTTTAGAAATATGGAATACAAACAAAAGAATGGAAAATGGGTTAAATATAATTTTTGGGTAAGTATTGCGAAGGTGGAGAGGAAAAAAAATTGGAAAAGATAGAAACAAAAAATTTAATAAATAAATATAGTAGTGAATAATGAGATGACTATTTTACAATTAGAACTCTATATTGATCACATAAAAATTTGAAGATTCAATTAACAATCATCCAACAAAACCACTATAAGTAAATGTTCCTTTATGTGACATTCATATATATGATTAATTGCGTGAAAGATAAAATCTTGATTAAAAGAAAATTAAATGGATATAGGCTATGGTGTAAAAATAAATAAATTTGTTAGAGCGATCTAATATTTTTCATATTAAATATGGAAATTATTTTACTTTATTTATGCAACAAAGGAAGAGATTTAAAATTATTATATCAACTATGTTAGACAGCAAACTGGTAATTGATTAGTTCGTTTTTATATCTTTTAATTCATTTTAATATTAATAAAACCCTTACTTATAAAATATTATAAAATAATCATTTTAGAGTAAAACTCTTTTGGGCTTTCGAATGAGTGCAACATGCTTTTGAAAAAAAATCAATTTAATTAATACTTATTTGCATTAAAAAGTGGTTTATTAATTTATATTTAGTATATTTTTATAAAGATTTTTTAATTGATAGTTAGAATTTTAATCATTTTATTTTCTTCATTCTTTAACGTTCTTGATTTATCTCAACATTTGAATAAAGGATTGTAATTATTTAATTAATTCTTACATAATAATTTAGAAAAAAAACAATTGAAGAATATGAATTACTTTATGTAATATAAATAATTATCAAAAAATTAAAGTTTTTATTCAATTTATGTGAACATTTACAGATCAGAGAAAATTTAATTTTTTATTTGTTTATCTAACTTATTGCCATTTTTACAACCTATAAATTATATTAATAGTCTCAATTTAGATCTTTTTATATTAAGAGTTACTCATACTTGATTTTTATTTATAAATTTATTATTCAATTTGATGATTCCTATTATTATTATAAGATTAAGGTTTAATGAGTTCTTTCAGCTTCTTCTCGATAAATTTTAGTCCTTAAAAGGTTTAACATCATGTAACTTTACACAAAAGTAAGGTTGTTAGCATGATACAAAGTAAGCCAATAGTATTAAGTAATTCTAATATTTAAAAAACATCTAAATATTTTGAATTATATGAATATAAAAATTAATTAATTTATGATTTATGAATTATTCATAATTCAGATTCTACATTATTGATAATCTAATTTTTTGATTATTTATATTATATATATTAAAGTAAGTATTTTATAAATCATAAAAAGAGGATAATTGCAAGATTAAAATGGTAGATTAAAGAAAAGATTAATCAATTTGTGGAACTATCTTTATGACTTTTAAGAAGGTTTTTAATTAGAATACAAATAAGAGGATTGCTTGATAAAAATCATCTCTTGAGAGCGGATGATTATTTTTTCAAAGGATGCGAATATTAATTATTGTTATTCAAATGAACAAGGAGAAGAAATATAATCAGATTAATAGGACTATGAGACAGATGATATTTCTGATTTTAATTGTTAAGGAGATTGTTGTACAAATAGAATTTCTTAGTTTTATGTCTATTATTAGGTAATATGTCTTAATCATTAATTTATTTTTATATTTGTAGATGTAAAAATCTTAAGTAAGTTTGAGTCATATATAATAATTGTAATTGATATCAAAAATTAAAAGATGAAGAAATTGTTTTACAGAGATTTTCTCAAAAATAAAAAAACTATAATTTTCATAGGATTACATGTAGAAATTTCGACAAATTAAAAAGATAGATACTAGATATTTATTTTTCGGTCTTAAAAATAGAATCTAAAAAGTAATTATCTTTCAAAATTGCACTATTAATAAATCAACAAGAAAGAGATTAAAAATTTCTCCTAAACTAGTGGAATATCTTTGATCTAAAGTTTTTTTGTATTTGCCTAATGAATCTATAGCACTTGTATTAGATGAATAATGTTAATTTATTGTTCTAAAAATTGAAAAATTTGTAAAGTTTTAAGAATAACTGCAATATGTATAATCATCCAATAAACATATTTTAAAAGGCTTGAATTATGGGCACTCTTTGTTATAATGTTAATATATTTTTATTGATTTTTAATATGAAATTAATAAGAAAGGGAAATTTTCCTTAGAGAAAATTAGTACAAATATTATTATCCTCCATAAGGATCTTATTTTATTTCTTCTTCGGTTTTCATCAAGAAGAAAAAAAAATTGAGAAATAAATAGATCAAACTAATGTAATTAAGAAAAGATACAAATCAATATGTAGTTCAAAGTTATCAAAATTAAAATTAGTTTTATATCATATTTATATTTAGTTTCTTCAATAATTGTTTTTTTCTTTGCATAAGACTATCAAAATCCTTAACTTAAAAACAATCAACCCACAAATATGTAAATTTTCACATATTTATACTGCTCCATGATATTTTTAGTTCAATTTATCTATTTATTATTATAATTTTAATATTTATCAGCTGAACTATGAAACTGAAATTTATTGAGAGATGTAGAAAAACTTAATGAATTACATTGAAATTACACCAATTTTATTAATGAATTTTTTAACGTCAGTTTTGACAAATAATAATTACATCAATCTTTGATTAACATAAAATTAAATTTTACATTAAAGTAATATCTTCCTACTCTAATTATTATTAATTTAGTTAATATATTTCTATTTTCTTTTAAATATTTAATTCTAATTTTAAGAAATTAAATTAATTCAGTAAACGCAACTTTCAATTAATTAACAAATTTGACCTACAAAGCTTACAAAAGTAATCTTGTTTTTTTTAACAAAGATTTATTATGCAATAAATATTCTTTTCTAATTTAATTTAAATCTAATTAGCTATTATTCTCAATTATATTTTAAAGTATCATTAATTTATTGTATTTATCACACATTATAAGCATGACAATCTAGATGGAACATCTTAATTATTAATTGATAGCTAAATAAACATTTAATTCTAAAAAAATTATGAAATAAATATTAAAGCAAAATAGAATTTATCATAATAAAAGCTTTCATTAATGCTTCAATAAATATCTAAGAAATCTTTAATTCTGTTTTCTCATTAGAATAATAACTACAGAATTAAGCATTGAATTAAGATTTATTGTTAAAATTTACTCTCTCAAATTTTTTTTCTTTTTAAAAAGAATTAAGGCTTTTTATTTTTAAACCCCATATTCATTTATTTTATTTAGAATTTTCCTTTAAATTTTAGAGCACTCATTCGAAATGAGATAGTTGTAAAATTTTAAGGAAATTTTCATTAGCAAAAGAATGTTCAAAATATTTTCCTTAATTAAAAGTTATTAACAAAAAAATGATAAATAATTATGATTTATATTCTGGAAAAAGATCTATTTTTTGAAACATTGTATATATATCAATGAATATGAAATTTTATTTGACAATTAACAATTTATACCAAGAAATCCAGTCTTCATAATTTTTCAGAAACATATAAATTATATTTTAATGAAAAATGATGTGATTAATTCTTCAATAAATTTAATCAAATTATAAAAAAACAAAATTCATTAACAATACATTCTTTTATTTTTTAACAAAAATTAAATGAAATTTCAGTAAAAAATAATTATTTTACTCATTATTGATGATTAAGATTACTGCCATTAGGATAATCAGATCCTGTTATAATTTGATTATATTCATCTTATAATTAGGCCAAAGATTCTCTTCCCTCACTAAATTCCCATTCTTCAAGACCTTCAGTAACATATGTCCAGACAAAAGCTCGTTTAGCATAAATTTAATCAAACTTTTATCCAAACTATCTAAATCTATAAACAATTGAAGCATCATTGGAAAAGAATATTCCAGTTTATTTCATTGAAGCCAACTCAGATAATACTTAATAATTAGATGAGGTACATTGAAAAACTCGAGGGCTTTAATTATAGAAATGTTCTAAATTTTAAAGCGTCAGATCAAATTTACCATAAAAAGGATTCTCTTCCTGTTATCTTAATAGTAAAGTTGTTGAAAGATGTTGAGGATTATTAGGACATTAATAAAGCTTAATCGATTTTTAAGTGAGATATTTTATGAATTAAGCTTGATTTTAATTTTTTTTAATGTAATCATTTATTGAACTCATTTTCCCATAAGAAGGGATAAAATAATGCAAATTAGGATAAGGGCACATATTTTAAAATAATTTGGAATTGCTAATATTGTTAAATCTTTTTAATCCAGTGTATGAACTAATTATTTGTGCAATCACATTATTTAAATGGGAATAATCTAAATAATCTAAATCTAATTGTTAATCGATTACATTGTACATTGACTAATTGTCAAACATTATGATACTGTGAAAAAATTCTTATGTCATTTTTATTGAAAACATAGCATTATAAATTTCAAGAACACTATTAGACATATCTGAGGATGGAAATAGTATAAAACCATTTGTTTTAATTTTATGTCCATAATCAACATTTAATCTTCTCATTAATAAACTAGAAAATCCAGACCCAGTCCCTCCACTAATTGAAGTTGTGATTATAAATTAATCTAATCGATCCATTGTTTCAACTTGTTTTCTAATAAAGTCTAATCCTTCATCAACAATTTCTTTTCCATTTGTATATGCTCCTTTAGAATAGACACTTGATGTATCCTCTTTTCCATTAAGAAATGAATTCTTCTTAAATTTTATTTATTTGTTTCTCTAAACTTCATAAATCATTCTGTCATCTAAATCAGCAAAAAGTGTTTATGGATGATGATTTCCATCAACTTCTTGATAAATATAATTCTTTTGTGTTGTCTCATTATGCTCTTTCTCATACAATTTCCATAACATATCACCAATCATTACACCAGCCCCTCCTATATGAATGTGAAATGCAGATGACATCCTAAGTAATTTATTTAAATGAAAAATATTAATTAGAAAATTAAATGTTAAATTTCTATATATATTAATTTTTTTAAATAACATTATATTATCATATGTTTAAAGGAAGATTTTTAATAAAAGTTATATAAGGCTTCTAAATTAAAAACATAATTTAATATCAAAAACAAATTCAGTTTTGTTAGGTTTACTGCTAGCTCTAAATATCAATAACGATGAAAATATTATTTTGCCGATTATTTATCAATTATACTATTGTACTTTACCTATTTTTTATTAAAAAACTATCTTCATAATAGTATCCTCTCGGTTTTCAATTTTTGTTAGTTTTTTTATGAGTGGTCAATTATGATGAGATATATAAGAAATACATGCTTAATTTTCAGTTGCAGGGCCAAACTGGCCTATAGGCCATACAATTTTTAGAAACCTGTAATTATTTCTTCAAAATTATATGAAATAATAACAGAAAACACTCAAAAATTTTATTATAACATCTATATTCCTCTTTAAGGTTGTAAATTTAACAATAGTTATTTAAAATGCAATTAAAAGCCTTGTGATTATAATAAATAAAAATTATATCTATTCTGACTCAATATTTGGTTCAATTTTTAGTTTTTAAAGTAATTTCTACGATGCTCAATTTTGTACAGAGAGCTAATATTTCAGACTTCATTTTACAATAACTTATAGTATTTATTATTTTAACTAACAATCGCAATTAACAATAGTTAAATTAAGAGAGTAATTTTATGTTTTGAAAATCAATTTTGTAATTCAATTTACTTTAGGAACTTTATATACTTATACTTGATTACACTTTCTAATATAGATTTTGAAAAATTAAGAATTCAAAACTCCAAATATATTACAAAATTTATGTTTATGATTTAATTTTCAAGCAAATAATTTTTTGTTGTTAAAACAAATATATTACAGATGAAATTAAAATACCTAAAGGTAAAATTATAAAATTGTTTTATTTATTATTTAAAGAGTCTACATTAAAATAATTAGGTTATACTAAAAAATTAGAACTTTAACATGCTATAATCTATTTGATTTTATCTCATATCTGCTCATTAAAATGTAACAATGTTAAATAATTTTTTCCATTAATAAGATTAGTTTCTCTAAAATTATCTAATTTACATGTTATTTTTTTAGTATATTTGGGCAAATGTAAATAAGGTTGTTTTTAAAGAATTAGTTAATTAGATTCAAGTTCTCCTTAAAAAAAATTACTTTCCTTTAAAATCTTAAATAGTAAATCCATATTAGTTTTTATTTTTAGAAATTATTAAATTAATCTTTTATGATTTATTCATCAACTAGAAGGTATCTATCCTAGAAAAAGAAAGATTTAAATCTATAGTCGTAGAAATATGAAGCGAGAAGTAATACTCTTAAAATTACTTATTGGTTCCATGAATATAAAATTAATCCTTATTTAGAAGCGTTTGAAAATCTACTTTATTATTATTCAGGCATTCAAATTTGTATGAATTGAAAACATTTTCAAAAAAAATCTTAAATTATCTTCTTAGTTTTATAATAACTATTTTTATTAAATATATTTATCTCCTTTAAAATATCATGTAAAAATTTTAGAGTGTTGCTATGAAGTCTACCTGATATTTTTAACTTATGATTTATAATAAATTGTTAACTTAATTTAATACACATTATTTGAGAATTGTATCATCATATTACTTAAATTTTTGTACATATTTATCAATTACTATAAAAATAGCAATAAAGCAAATTTAAACTGCTTAAAGATCCAAATTTTTTAGTTTCCATAGATTGTAAGTGTTATTAATTTCCAACTATTATTTTGTATATTAAATTTACAATATGATTGAATTAATATATTAAATAAACTTATATTATGAATAAATTCTTTATTTCTGTTGAATACCATTAATAATTTAGAATAACCACCTCCAAATGTATAAAAATTTTCAATCAAAATAAAGAGAATAATAATTTTGGTCTAGCTTAAAATAAAGAAAAAGCTTTATAAATAAATAATCACAAGAAGAGCGATTGAGTAGAAAGATCAAATATTCCTGATATTTTAAAGTGATTATTTAAAGAGAAGGCAAGAGCTTTCAAAAAACAAAAAACTAATCACCAAGATGCTAGAGTCCATATAAATTATTATAAATTAATTTAAACTGAAGAGAATGCCATTATGTTTTTGATAAGTATAGAATACACTACTTCAATTAAATTTATTTATTTTATTGGCCTAATTTAAGAACTCTAAATTATGCTTAAAATGAGAAAAACAATTTTTGATGAGTTATTAATAGTAAAATCTCGAATAATTTTTATTATATTTAAATATGCTTTAAGCCTCATAGATTTGCCAAAGAAGATACTGGTTGTATATAAAGGAGTACAAAAATCATTATTAATTAACTGAATAATATAATCAAAAGAAATAATTATAAAATTTGCAAATTATGCATTTATAAAAGAGCAATTATAGTTGAATAAAGATGAGTTTTATTATTTTTTCAACAAAAATAATGTACCCATATAGTTCTCTGATTATAAATATTTTATGTTATTTATTAAATAATTTTTTTCGCTCTTTTATAACTGGTGATATTGAAGAGTCGTGTCTAAGATTTCAAGTACTAAACTTTCCAAACACTTTGCATATGATATTAATTATTTTAGATTACCTGTGTCATAATAGAGCAGCAAAGAGAATAATTTACTAGATAATCAGCTTATTTATAATGTGCTTGTTGAGGATAAAAAGATATTGAACCATAAATTAGCTCAATTTATCTAAAATAATAGTATACTATTAGACAAAATAGATAAATTATAACTAAGAATTTATTAAAAATAGTTTACCCTGGTTTCCTCATTCATCATAATATCTTTAGATCTTGCCAGTGTCTATATTAATATTTGATTACAGATTTCAAATATAAAAAACCTTTTATTTAAGAGAATTAGAATCAAATATAATAGTAATTCTGAAATAAATGAATTTTTTATTTAACTAAAATATAATGATGGAAGGTATGTAAACGCTTAGTTTTTTATTTCTTATTTTTTATAATTTGAGTATATCAATTATTTTATTCATCATAATTTCTACACTTATTTAGTCTGAGACTTCTACTTTCTCTTTATATTTACCAATCTATAGAATATATTCAATTTAGAAGATTTCAAAGTATCCAAATATTCTTTTTTACTTAAAGATGATTGAATATATTTTACACTTTTTTATAACATTTTAACTATAAATATTATAATATCTCAAGATTAAAATAAAACTATTTGAAAAAAAATGCTCAGTTATAAAAACTTTATTTAAAAACCTATAGAACTGCTTCTAAATAGATCTTATAATATATATTAAAGAGATTGATTGATTTTGGTTTATAATCACCTATAAAATAAAATACGATAAATTTAAATAATCTCTCTTCAAGCTATCATTTTGGTTTTGAGTTTGGTTACATATTCAGGCTAGAGAAATAAGTAAATTCTTTGAATAGATTTCTGTAATAATTGGCAGAATAAATTAAAAATTTTTGATTGGAAATTTAAATTAATAATATTTATCATATTTTAAATTTTTTTAATGTAAGCATATTAAGGATATGATAATCCATCAAAAGGTGCTACCAAACTTAAATTAATCAATAATTCAATAAAATCAAAAGATTGCTATTCAATAGTTTTTAATTAAAAATCCTCAATTATGGTCTCAACTTATCAACAAGATCTAAAAATTTGGAAATTTGCTAATGGTAAAATTTAAGAAGAGTAAACTTTAAAAGGGCATGATAGCTTTATTTATTGTTTGATTTACAGCAAGTACTGTGATGCTTTTCTATCAGGTTCCTAAGATTGTACAATTCGTTTATGGAAATTAAACTCATAAAATGAATGGAATAGTTCATAACCTTATTTGTAACATCAGAATATTATAACATGCTTAGCTTTGAATTAAAATGAAAATGAAATAGCTTCAGGAAGTAGTGATAATAAAATAATAGTATGGAAAATCAATTTTATATCGAATGAATTAAGTTATTAATATAAATTAGAAAAACATTAAGGAACAGTTAGAGCATTAGATTATAATTTATCATCTAAATTTTTAGTATCTTGTGGAAGGGACAAATAAATTATTATTTGGATAAAAGATTAAGAGTAAAAGTGGCAGTTTTATTAATTGG
>CAJJDN010000155.1:263015-273764 GCA_905182985.1 Paramecium sonneborni | reverse complement strand
TTCTAAAGCAAATACTAAGATATAAAAAATTTTATACTTTTTGAAATTAGACCAATAATATCATTTTGAATTTTTGTTAGCAGAGTATTAGATACTTATTTTTTATACTTAATTTTTTCTCTCAATTAAACAGCTAATCCGACTTAATCAAGTTCTATTAAGGCTATACCTAATGTTATTATAAATTATTCCCTACTGTTATAAAATTAGAAAATATGTTAATATTTTTTTAAATAAGAATTAATCAGCCTTTTCCATTCTTTTTTATTGAGTATAAGTATAAGCTTTTTATTTTTAAAATAAAGTAATTCCTAAAAAAATTATTCATTACTATTTTAAACATTCTATATATTTTATTTGTACTTCAGAATATGAATTATTTAATTAGTTTTATTCTATTGACATCTTTTATAGAGCATTTTCAACAACAATTTTAATTTATGAAAAAGGTAGACAATCATTTTAACAATTTTTATGGGTATTATTGTCTAATGCACACCTAATACAAAATTAAGGCTTTTACATTACACAATTTATATCTAAGCTAAAACCTTAAATTTCCATTCCCTCATTTTCAATATTTTTACAAACATAAAATCTCTATTACATGAAAATTAAGTTAATAATTTTTATATAGCCCATTTAATTATTGATTTCTTTTAAATACCGCGTATTTTCTGAATTATATTAAATAATGCCAATATTTGCAAAGTATCAAGTTGAAAAAATAATAATTATTATTCTTTAAAATTTTTCATATATATAAATCTTTAGAATATTTCAAAGTAATTGAATTTTATTAATTATTAACAATTTTCGTTTTCTTTTCTTAAAACATTATAATCAGAATCAAGAAAAATATTAAATTCAAATATTAGTCTTTAAAAACAACACATGTATAAATTTTATCAATTTTTCTTTATTAATAAGTAAATTGCTAAATTAATTTCTAATAAAAGACCAAAACATGAGATATGAAATTTTAATCTATTTGTTATTTCTTAAATTTTTCCCACCTTATTTTCCTCATCTTCTATGAAAATTTATTATAATTAATGTGCATTTTATTAATTGATCGATCTTTATATTTCAAAAAGTTAATATCCCACAACCTTAATATCTTATCATTTTGATATTCACTTTATTTCTGTTTCTTAACTTTCTTTAACATTAAATAATTTATAATATCAAACCTATTAGATTTTTCATTTAATGAATCCATTTCCAATTCTTATGATGATGATATATGATTCATTTAGCTTGATATATTCTTTGTTTTTTTTACATTAAATAAAATTGCAAATTAAAGTCCATTTGTTTTTATCTTATTATTTTTAAAATCCTCTATTTTATCAACCGATAACATATTTTAGTTCCGCCCTTTTCATATTATTTTTCACTTTAAAATATTCTTTATAATATAATATTATTTATCAATCTATAATCCTTAATTAATTCTGGATTAATGAATCTGTAATTTTAAATTTAATGATATAGTCTTGATTTAATTTTTATATTAATTAAATATGTTTTGATGAGATTGTTATTTTTATTTTTAATTCATTATTTTAGTATTATTAAAATATTGTAAGGTAAATAAAAATCTAAGAGTGAAGGATCTGTTTTTGAGAATAATTTTTTAATAGTTTTTTTTATAATTTTTAGTGAACAAATTATTGTTTTTCAATTTCTGATTCAGCAGTGATTAATTTCTTAAAACATGATTGAAAAGCCAATTATTCACTTCTTAACTTTAAATTAATCCAAATTAAATAAGAAAA
The DNA here is from genome assembly GCA_905182985.1 of Paramecium sonneborni. Taxonomy (NCBI): domain Eukaryota; phylum Ciliophora; class Oligohymenophorea; order Peniculida; family Parameciidae; genus Paramecium; species Paramecium sonneborni. The sequence goes on along the minus strand of CAJJDN010000155.1, from coordinate 271,983 downwards.
AAAGATAATAATTTAAGATTTTATATATTTGTTTAATTAATGTCATCTTAAGGAACAATTGTTTGTTTAAAACAAATGGAAAAAAAACTCGACATTATAAATTAAAAAAAAGTCGATATTAAATTTTATTTTATCATGAAAGTGAATTAAAAATTCAACAAACTCAAAATTAAATTATTTATTTTTCTAACAAGACAAGCTTCAAAGATGAAACTAATAATAAAAATAATAAGATTGTTTTAGTAAAATGAAATACAAAATTTAAAAAGCTTGATTTGAATTAAGGTTAAAGTTGTATTAATTTGAGAAACCAAAGTTTGAAAAAGTATTAATCCATAGATTCAGTAGCTTGATTATAATCTTGATTTCAAAGTTTCTTAATTAAAAATTTCTGGATTCTGAAGGTACTCCTATTGAAATTTAAATAATGTTAATTTAAATATTATAATGTTCTTTTTTTTCATAACAAAAATTTCATATAAAACTCTATTAATTTTTTTAATTAAGATTTAATTGATTGATGCTTCAATTAAGATGGCTTGGGGGTAAATGTAGATTAATTCAATGGTCCATCCCCAAGCACATCTTTCTTTTGGCCATGTCTTTTCATAGTGTCAAAATTAGGACACAATGTGAAGCGAGAAAAAGTATGAGGATAGGTCCTATGTTCAGGAAAGGTTATGGGTTAAGTATGAGCATAAGTAGCCCATAACTCCCCGGGTGTCAAAAGGCTAATGGATACTGATCATTCTTCTTAATTTTCTACAACATTCGATTTGGGTCAAAAAAAGAATCCTGATGAACAAGAGGCATTGCAAGAACTTTTGACAGTGCCAAGAAAGAAAAAAAGAAGAAGAGAGAAGGACTTATCTCGAGCTTAACCCACTTTGCCTTGGGACCTTTTTTTCTTAATAAGAAAATCCATTCCAGGGTCATTTACAAGGCAATGATAGGAGGTTATGCCATTTAAAGTTCAAAACAAGATCCCGAAAGATCACTCCCCCATGTGTCATTAATTGTGAAGGGGGGAAATTATACCATTTAAATTATTATTATTATTATAACACTATTTTATTTAAATTCTGCAAATCTAATTCCTTAAATCTTAAATGAGATTGAGTATTTTTAGATTCATTTGAGTCCCTCTAACAATTATTCCTAATATTATCTATTTGAATAAAGAATATTGATTAAAATATTTGACTTATTCAATTTAGAGGTTAAGATTATTTATAACTTGTTAAATCAATTTATTCAAGTCGATTTAATTCATAAAAAGACAAACAATTAGTGAATTTCTTTTCAGTCCTCTTTTTTGATATATAAAGTATTATTATAAAACTATTAATTATCATTAACATCCATTTATTGCTAAATTAATAGTAAAAATTTTAAATATAATTATCGCTCTTGTGACTTTAAAAATTAAAAGCATATTCAACTACTTCTTTGATTACTTTTAGATTATGTCACATATTTTCTGCACTTATGTGATTTTATAAGTTAACAAATTATCTAAATTAGAGACTTATAATAAACAAGAGTATTAAAAAAAAAAATAATACTAAAAATATAATAATTTATTTGGGAAAGGTATTTCTAATGTTACTGTAAATTTTCTTTCCTGTATTTTAGCACTAGTTCCCGTTTTCATAAAATCATGATGCAGGTTGTTTTATGTAATTACAAAAGTTCTATTTATCAATTCGTCAATATTAGAACATTTTCTTTATTTATTCTGACATCTTTTTCAGTTCCTAAAATTAACTTGAATTCAGAGATCAACTTTTTCAGTGATATATTGGCAATGTAGCTTATAAATGTAAACTAAAAACTACAATTAAGTTTAATTATTATAATTTACTTCTGTTGTTAAACTTTGTCAATATTTATCGTGGTACGTGATTGATTGATAATACTAGCTTTAATTTATGCTTAATGTTTTAATGAATAATTCAAATGCAATGTGGATTCCTATTCTACACTCTGTAGAACTTTTCTTGTCTTTACAAGTTTTCCATCCAGGCTTGCATATATTATTTATAATCTATAACTGCTGCATGTTGTCTTCTGGCTTTTATCTATTAATTTCTTGTAAATTTTTTGTATAAACTTTAAAAGCCGAAGAAGACTTATCCCCACATCCACGCATAAATTATTATACCTTGGTATTGCATGCATTTATCTTAAGGGGTAAAGATTAAAGTCATTTAGGAGCATCTCCAATTTTTCATGTCTTTTGATTTAATTATCAAACATTTATCTTTCTATCCCTATACTGTTCTTATTTAAAAATACCACAAGTCTCACCCTAAATTTATGCTTCCGCATATATTGTTATTTTTAAATTAAGGAAAGAAAGCATTAAACATTTTATATAAACCGCCATTTTTCTATTATTCTCGTCATTTTCGATGTTTACAATCATTTCATTCATTCTTTCTGTTGTAGCGAATCCAAAAAAAAGCTTTCATTAGGTGGGTACATATTCTTCTTTAATTATTGCTGCATTTATATATCTGCCAATCTCATAAATATGGCCTCGTGATCTTCGCCTAATTCTAAAGAAGTATGCTAATCCAACTATGTCCTAGTTCGCCCTTCTTTATTCTCCAATTTCAATGACCTCCTCACAAATTATCTCCTCCATATCAATAACCATGTTAAAATTCTACTTACACCAGTAGACATCGCCATAATACATTCATATAAAGGGTGAATCAATCTCTTTCCTCGTATAGCATCTTAAACAAATACTATTGAAGAGTGTTCTAATCATCTTTGGTTTTCCAATTATTCATTTCCTCCATGGCATCTGATAACATAAGTTCCTAATCCCTCATAATTCAATGTTTCATCTTTATTCTTTATTATCCGATATTTTTTTGATCTCAGTGTTATGCTCTTCTTTTATTTATCTTCAATTTCTTAGAATAAATCAGTAATTAATTCTACCCTCTAGTCTCTTTCTCTCTTTACTTTTCCTCTCATCATTTTCACCAGGTATGTCATAAATTTTTACATAATTTTCATCATCTTATTCAAAAAACGACAGGAGGGTAGAATTTTTTTCAAGCCTTACAGACTAATTTTCTCTATTAACTATCAATTTTTGTTTAATCATATATCATGAATGTTGTCTTCATTGTCATTTAATCATGATCTAGGTAGGACATGTAAAGTATGTTATTGATCTCTTAATTTCAATTTTATTCTCTGAGGTTTATGATCAGATAAAAGTATGTCTTATTTTGTAACTGAATTTAGAGATTTTATATTTTCCCTTTTTCTTGCCCCTAGATTTAATGTTTTCCAATAGCCAGAAAATTATCTTTTGAATTTAGTAATTGACAAAGCCATCTATAACTTACCAATAATGAAAGAGGTAAATTTTATATATGTTCCAATATATATTGATCAATTTCTTCTTCTTCTAGAATATCAATAATGGTAAGATTTAAAATCATGTAAAAAGTCCTAAATTGCTCCTCTTGATTATTCTTAGAATAAAATCTTTGGATTAAAAAAGATTGTAATAGTATTCTTTAACAATCCAAAAATCTATTTATGTTAAAAGCATGGACAATCCAATAACAAATGCAGACTAAGCACATTGACTTTTTAATTCTAGTTGAAATTTTTATAATAATTTTGTCCTGAATAATTTAAAGAAGGTGTCAAATATAATTTGAATATGAATTGATTTCTATAATTATTATTATATTTCATAAATATACCTTATTAATCAAACTTTTACAAGCAGAATCTCAATTCACTCAGTTATACAAAACAATTTTGCGAAATCCACCCTACTATTCTCTAATTTATCAAATTAAGGCATCTTAATGTAATAAGGTTGTCTGCTCTCTTTCCTTCTTTTCTACTAAACAAGTTTATCTATTAAGATTTAAGAAGATTCTACCCTAATCCTAATTGACCTAAAGCTGCATCTTTTAGGCCTTAGCTTAATGAAAGAATCCAAACTATTGAAGCTTTATAAAATCAAATCTTTAATATGTTGTTTCTAGACAACATTCTCTGGGCTTCAAACTTATTAATTAACTCTATTTTGTAATTTTTTAAAATAATGCACAATTTCACATTTAAGATGCATTGTTGAATTGAAAATTTCGTAGGGTTTCTGAAAGTATTCTTTAAAGTAAATATCTGATAATATACTTTTTTTGGGTAAACTTTCTTCTCAAAACTTAATGCGTTGCAGTCTTCTTCAATTATATACCTATAATTCTGTTCATGTTGTAAGATATTTAATCCTTTCTTTCACAAAACCAGTCCTAAACTTCATGAAACCAAGTATTAATTTAACCTCATTAAATGTTTATGAATCATATTTCTCTGGATGCATATGATATCTTCCAGATTAGAAACAAAATTCTTTAATTTTATCTCCAACTTACCTTCCGTTATCAACTAAAGTTCTCTAACATATATTTTATACCCAACAAAATTTCACATAATATTATATTTAAATTTCCTTCTACTTAAAGTGGGGCTTTGTAAGATTTTTTATTCAAATTGAAATTTACAATCCTTTTCCTAAAATCTTCCATCTAGTTACTTCATCGTTATAGGTTTTAGTATTTCAATAAATGAATCAATTTGTCTTTAAAATTTTTCTACATTCCTTTAGGTGTAATCATAATAAATATTTATCTCCATTTTCAAAAATTAAAATTTAAGAATAAAATCATAAGCTTAAAAATGATATAAATCTCGTGATCTTTTTTATATGAATGAATTCAAATAATTTATTTTAAAGAAAATAATGATACAAAATTATTATAAAGGACTTAGTTTTTTTTTAATTTAATAAAGTAGTTGTAGGTAAAAATTCAATAAATTTAGAAATCTTGTATGTGTAAATTTTTAAATACACATTATTAAAATTAATATAATTTAAAAATTTATAATCTATTTAAAAATTATACGATCTAAATTATTCCTAAATAATTTAAAAATAAAATATTCTAATGAATTATCATAAGAAATAGACTAATAATTATAAATTAATAAATTAGAAATTAAACAATATTATTTCTTATCATATTGTTTCATTATTAATTAAATTAGAAATTTATATAAATAAAAGCAAAAACAAGCCATAAATATGCTAAAGAATGTGATTTTGGTTTGACTTAATTGCCTTTTTTAAATTTAAATTAATATAATGATTAGGATTTTTTAATAAATCATTATAATATAATCTTTGAGATTTATCTTCATTTAATATATTGAAATTATAACTTCCCTCATAATTAAATCTATTTCAAACTTTTAATCCTTTAATTTGAAGTTCTTCCAAAGCTTAATCCTCAAAATATGATTTAAGGATTAAAATTTAGAGTATAAAATGCAAGTCTCAAATTTCTTTATATTAAAAATGTTGATATTAGTTTCAATACAAACGAGTTTTCTTGCAAAAAATTATTTCGCCTTTTTATCTAACTTATTTTTTCATCTTCACATCATTAATATGATAAATGTTTAGCATCTTCAACATAAATGTTTTGAAGTACTTTATAAAGGGTTTTCCAAATTTCGCTTTTATCAAAAATTATCAATTTACTTCTTTATATTTAACTTCATCAATAATAAGCAAAAAATTAACTGTATTAATAATAACTTGATTGTGCTCTAGAGATTAAAATCATAAACAAGAAACTATTATTGACATGAGGGCTAATTGTTATGAAACTAGATGACTTCCTGAATACGGATGAATCAATATAATAATTAATAAATTTAGTCAAAAGGAAATTTAATTAAATCAAACCATTGCACTTTGAAAATGACGAACAATTTTGAGCAAAAATTTTATACTTTAAAATAGAATTTACAGATAATTAATTATTAAGATATTCAAAAAATTCTCATCATAATTAGATGGCTAAATCTTCAAAAAATTTCAAGCTAGTAACAATTCTCATTATAAATATCTTAAAACTGTTTTTCATCCTTAAGATATAATAAAGCAAAAAAAAAAATTTAATAGAAAATTTGAATTGGAATTCAAAGGAGCATTAGATGTATTTAGAGTGTAAATCTTTTAGTCAACTTTTGATGAAATCAATAACTTCATTGAATAAGTTTGCATTAGAGATTCTCCAATTTCTAAGATTAGCAAGCCATCAATCAATTTAAAAATCAACAATTATGCTCAACTCAAATTGGATAGTAAGAAATTTTAAACTAAACAAGAATAAATAAAAAAATACCAGCCAAATTTACACTTAATTAATTTTAAAATAATTACAATAATTATTTTTCCAAAAATCCGAAATTGAATAAAAAAGAAATAAAATGAGGAAGAATTTAGGGAATATTAATAAAATTATTCCCATTTATATATGATTTGGAGAGCTTCATCAATAGAAATTTTTATATATGTACTTGAATGATTACTGCATAATCTTATAAAACAGAAACGAAGACTATTATAAATAAATAATTCAAAGATGGAAATATGAGGATGGCTCACCACTAGATTTAAAAATAGCTTTCTTTTATTTCAGAAATGAAAAAATTGAATCGGCTAACTATAATGAAATAATAGCTTCCATTTTTTATTAATGAATTGCTTCATAATCTTATAAACAGGAAGTAAAAATTAGATATTTGCTTATTAAGTAGGAATCCAAAATCTTTAAATCAAAAATAAGTAAAGATTAGATTTAGTATCAAGAATAATTTGATTTAAGTAGAATTAATATCTTAAAGTATAAATAAAAATAAAATTTTGAATGGTAATATTTTAATTAATATTCATCATATTGTTGTGAAGATGTTGAGCAAGTTTGTGCAATTCATTTATCAATACCTAGGAAGATCTAATAGAACCTTTGCGGAACTAAATTGGCCATATCTAAAAAAATTAAAAAAAAGCATTTCTGTAATTTGGAAAATAGCTTTATTTGATTTCAAATGTGATATGATCTAAGAAGAGGATAGAAATATATGTATCTCGCTGCATTCTGAAGATTGTTTAATTATTTCCACTAAGTCTTGTCTCAATATCTTGTTTATTATATGCTGCTTTATTTTTTTTTGATTCTTACTGTCTTTATCAGTTCTTGATCTTCTCTGTTACCTTTGACAAAATGTTACAGATCATCTCTTAGGTCTATTAAATAGAATGGCTCAATATTTAATCCACCTTATTGTTTCTAGGGTACATATATTCAAAAACTTATAGCCTGCCTTTTCTCTTAAATGGAACATCTAATCTTTAACAGCTGAAGTTGATCAAATACTAATTAATAAGCTACAAACTCTTCATTAAGCATCTATTCAAATTTACTTTATAATTTATTGTCTTCTCACTAATCGGTTTAGTCTGAATGTTTTCTCTGAATTTTATTTTTGAACTTGTCAACTACTTTGTAGCAGATAAGTAATATATTAAATTTGTAATAGATGAGGAGATTGAATTCCCACAAATAACGATCATATTCTAAAGATGAAAATAAGTATAAGTATAATGTATAGGTTAAATTTAATAAATTCAGTTAATTACATAGAGAGAAGATAAATGGTAAATCTACTGAAGGCTTCTACTTGTCTTTGATGTATTCAATTAATAAATAATTATTATAATATCCAACTCTGGATCAAAAGTATGAGCCCAAGTACTATTAATTGTATAAACATATCTTGAGAACACTAATCAATAATTTAATAAGCCTTTCTTTTATCTTATTATATTTTATAATATGGATTTAGAAAAATGGGAGAAATAAAGTTCTGTTGAAAAAGAACAATAGGCTTCTAAAAGAGTAAAAAGTGAAAATGTAAGAAAATAACAAGATAAAAATACTTTAATCAAAATAAAATTGACTTTTGAAGAAAAGTTCAAATTTAGAAAAAAAGTGTAAAAATATTAATTTCAACCTTGTGAATTAATTGATACCTCTCATCATTATATTTTAAAATTAAAATAGCATATCATTTTCATTTGGAATCATCCCAATATCGATTATAATTCAAATGAACCTTTGATCTCAAATAATTAGAATCCATTTAACAGCCTTTCTGATACAAAATCTTTTATATTTTTTTAAATACAACTGACAATATCAATGAATTTATTTATGACTCTTGTTAAAAATATTAAATACAAGGATAATAGATTAAACTATTACATGAGTGTCAATAATATAAAATTATTTAGCATGATCATTTCTAAGATGATTATTGATAACATCAAGAATATTTAGATTACCTGAATATTTAAAAATTTAGAAAGAAAGAATATATAGCATCTTCATCCAATACATATTTAATATTTAATGTAGTTATGTCTTTATTCTTATATTCTTGCAAAATTATATTATTCTTATTAAAATATAAAACTTACTCCTATTCAAATAAATAATTCTTCAATCCACAATAATTACCATCTTTAACTTAACTTTTTGCTATTGAGATTTCTGAAATTAAATAATTGATTTCAAAGCTATATATTTAAATGTTATATTTGGCACTTTGATTAAAAATACTTCCAAGCCTTCTCTATTTTCTTTTATTTGGAAAAATTATACTATCTAAACAAATAAATATTGTTTCCTCAAAATAAAGCTTTTAGCTCATTCAATAATTTAATTTACTTCTTTGTTAACGATGTACAACAAGGCTCCAGCTTTATTTAATACATATTTAAAAAAATTCTTAATTTAACTAAAACAAATCTGTAATGTTGATGATATTGCATGATCATCAAACAAAAAATTCACAAATATATTTGGACGGCTTTATTAATTGGTCATAAAAATTCCATCTAAAAATCAATAAATCAAAATGTATTAAATTTTCTACTTTTTGCATTTAAAAATATTTGTCCTATAAGTTAACAAAAATTATTTCATTTTTGTTTTATCAAATCAGTAGCGCATATTGAATTCGTTAATAGCTAATCAAAGGCTTATTACTATCTGTTTTAATTATGAACTTT
>CAJJDN010000155.1:247209-262449 GCA_905182985.1 Paramecium sonneborni | reverse complement strand
AGCTATATATTTAAATGTTATATTTGGCACTTTGATTAAAAATACTTCCAAGCCTTCTCTATTTTCTTTTATTTGGAAAAATTATACTATCTAAACAAATAAATATTGTTTCCTCAAAATAAAGCTTTTAGCTCATTCAATAATTTAATTTACTTCTTTGTTAACGATGTACAACAAGGCTCCAGCTTTATTTAATACATATTTAAAAAAATTCTTAATTTAACTAAAACAAATCTGTAATGTTGATGATATTGCATGATCATCAAACAAAAAATTCACAAATATATTTGGACGGCTTTATTAATTGGTCATAAAAATTCCATCTAAAAATCAATAAATCAAAATGTATTAAATTTTCTACTTTTTGCATTTAAAAATATAGAAAATAATTTATAATTCAACCTATATTTGTCCTATAAGTTAACAAAAATTATTTCATTTTTGTTTTATCAAATCAGTAGCGCATATTGAATTCGTTAATAGCTAATCAAAGGCTTATTACTATCTGTTTTAATTATGAACTTTCAGGTGTAATTTTAAAAATAATTAAGTAGAAAAACATAATATCTCAACACAAGCTATGCATGCATAATAAACATATTATGCCAATTATTTAATTAGCAATTTATTTTAAGTCTGTCTAACTCAATTTCTGAAAAATCACATACTATTCTGCAATCCCTCTTCTGATATCTAGATTGTCATCAATTATTATTTTTTTTGTAAAGGTAAAAATTTCATGGGTTATAAGATTCTTATTTGCAGAACTTAGATAAATATAATAGGAAAAAAGGAGATTATATTAAAAATTGTAAAGCTATAGGAGTTTATTTAAATATAATTAAAGAAAAATCTTGATAATTAATTAATAATTTACTTATAATGAATAAAATTTCTATTACAGTAGCTAATAAATTTTCAATTTTCAAGGTGTTCATAGATTATTCAATATACCATCCTGAAAATATATTGAATGAAAGAATTTTTTGAAACTAAAACTAGCATACAAAATGATGATTATTCGAAAACTATTTTATGCTATGGATAAGACAGCCAATCTATTTATTATAAGAACGTAATAAATACAGGTATATATCTATCAAATTACACATTCTGAAAATTTTGTTTACAATACCCTAGCCAGAAAATAAATTCATGCATTTCGAAGATAAATTTCGATATTATACGATGGAAACAAATATATAATTTAGAGGCTTAAATATTTGATAATTAGTTTTATTCTAAATTTGAAAACCTCTGCATCTTAAAAATATCTCATAAAATAAACTCAGGTTTGGAAGTAACAGAATGTGATGGAACAACAAAAAGGTTGAGTAGAGGGAATAACTTTTATTTATAAATAAAATTTGAAATATTTATTGCTGATATCAACAAAAACATCGACTTTTCTAAATACAATAAATTCAGGTAAAACTTATTAAGTAAAAAAAAAAATACATGTATCAGATCAAATTAAACATAGACACATTATTAAAGAGTAAAAAGATGTATTCTATTGAAAACTAAGAAACAGATTATGAAATAAATCTTTTAATGTATTAAAAATATGATATTTTTATTAAAGCCAATAATCCTCATATCTATTATAATAATAGAAAAATTTAATTGGAATTTGATCAGTTAAACAAGAATTAAATCAAAAGATACTTCTTATATATTAACTATTTTACGCCAATTAAAGTTTTTGTTGGTTATTCCTCATATGAATCAGTTGAATGTGTTAAATTTAGAGGTATGCTAAAATTAGTTATCCACTAAATTTCTGTACATAAAATCTGCTTTTTAAATTAACAAAGCATTTTAGTTTTTTGGATTACCTTTTTATATCTTTATACTTTTATTCTAAATTATTAAATTAAACTTTCAGCTGCTTTATGAGTTTCTTTAAGTAAAACTTGGCATTTTAAGGTTTCACTTTCAAATATAAAAATAATAAAAGGGTTGAATAAGCAATGAGCAACAATTACATTAAAAATTTTCTCAATTTTTTTTTAATCAGTGGCAAATTTATAATCAAATTATAATTTTAATGTTTCTGCATTTCTATATAGTTCAATATTAAAAGGAATAGAAAGTATTATTTTAATTGAAAAACCAGAGTAAGTATAAGAATTTCTCTAATAAAAATTCAAAATTTACCCGAATAATAGCAGGTATATTAAATGTAAAAAGCACAAAAATCATATACATTCAGGATTTATTAGTGTTATTTAATACACAAATTCGGTTAAATAACTTAAAGTAAGGCTACTTGAATCAAAATAACATTAGAAACATAAACTAAACTAAAATAAAATATTATTCATAAAATCGAAAAAATTTTATTAAGTTGCCACCTATTAAATGAAAATTATGATGATAAAATAATCCCTTTTTTTGTTTAGAAAAACTATCGGTTTTTTCTTTTATTCAATATATTATTACTGATTTTGATTAATTTTATTTTTTTCTTCATTATTAAGTTCTTTATTAAATTAATTCTATGAGCAATTAATTCATTAAATTTTTGTAAAAGTAGGTTTGAATTTGAATAACATAGAAACCATTTTCAAACTGAGAAATAAATACATACATTACTTTTCTAAATCTTTCTATTGGCTACAATTGAAGATCCTCAATGTTTAATAAATCTATGTAATTTTAGTAAATATAAAGTCATCATTTAGAATAACTACTCTCAAAACTATAAAAAAAGAACTGTGATTTATATGACTATAATTGATTTATCTGGTTTTCTTGATTAGTATATGAATTTGTAAATGCATAAAAATATTTGAAGATTCAATTGATAAAATTTTCGAATGGTATTAAAGTCTTAAAGGAAAGCTAATAGTATTTTTAAAGTTGATTTTATTTATTATCCAAAAAGAATGAATGATATTTTATTAATCCTTTAAGTAGTAACTTATATATTAAATAAAAATTTTACCTGAAAAATGATAATTGTGGCTTATAACAGATTTTTTATTATGATGCAAAGTTTAAATTGAAAAAAAATTTATAATTAAATATTGTTAAATGTATAAAATGATAAATAACACTTATAGTTTAAGTGGTTATATCAGTTTCTCATTTTGTTGCATATTTATTTTTATAATGATTATCATCTAATGCGCTTTTCCATCTAAATATTATGATCATACTACCTAAAGCATTATGATTATGATTAATTAAGCAATTCTATAGAAACCAAAAAAAAATCTACAGAAATTATTATTTTTTATAGTAATTTATTTAACTTGATAAATTTATTCATTAGTTGTTTTTCATTAATTAATACCTTATATTTTTTCTGATTCTGTAATTTCACTTAAAAGTCATAAGTTCATCTCAATAATTAAAAATTTTGTTTAATTAAACATATGATTATTATTAATAGTTTCCCACTCTTCTTAATTAATTAGTTTTTTTAATATCACCAACACAAACACGTTTTTTAATATATATATATAATTTATTTAATATTTTTGTTCCATTTAAAAATTAATCTATTTCTATATTTAATGCATTTAAGTATTATGTTGGCTTTTATGGAAAGCAATTATACGAATTGTATTTAGTATTTCACCAACCATTTAAAATCTGGCTGATAATTAATGTCAAAATTAATTAATTATATTATGAATAATACTTAAATATATTGAAAAGTTCACAAGATTATATATAATTTTACATCTTCTTCCTTTTTCAATAAAAATATCTTATTATTTTGAGTTGCTTGTTAGGATTTTTTCTTTTTTCATCTAATTTATCCTCTGAGGTTTTTTTATATTTTTAGATTTAGTCTGAGTTTATGATCATAAATTTAACCAGATTTAAAATTTATCGAATTCTATGTCAGTACCAATTATAAACTCTAAATTCAAGTTTTAATCTTTAAAAGGAATAGAGAAAGGTTAATTCTTAAAATATATAGCAAATTGTAGATTTATTTTATCAAATTTTCATTTTAATAATTAAAGACATAAAATTCATCTGGATGTAACTTTATTAGATTAAAATAATTCTGAATTTTTGATACTCGTCAAAAATAAACACTACCATGGGAATAGAAACTTTGCTAAAAGTCTGATCGTATGAGTTACCATAAATATATTTTGGAATTAGATAATCGATAACTTCTCTTAAAATTTTATTCATTTAAATTGAATTTATAGAATTTGAACTTAGTAAATTCAATTTTAAAATAATTTAAAATAACTTAAATAACTTTAAAGTAATTTATATAAATACAACTAAACAATTGCCATAAAGTAGCTTACATTAAATATTCTATAACATTAATTAAAAAGAATCTTTTAAATTCAGAAGAATAAAAAAAGATTCTTAGTTTATTTTAGAAATATATTATTAAGCATCTTAATAACAATTCTATTCTTATGGATCAATTTATATTTTAGAAATCGATATAATTACAAAAAGTTTAAAAAATAGATTCTCAATAATTTCTTATATTTTTTATGAAGTTAGTGTAATTTCAAAAGAATCAAAATAAAAAGGCCAATTTTATTGATTTTAATGGATTTGTAATTTATAATACCTCAATTATCCTTAATTAGCTTATATATTTCCCCTTCTTGTTTTTAAGTTTACATCTTTAATTTTGATTTCTTTTTTTCATAAGCTATGTTTATGGGATGATGTGGTTCTAATTAGTATTTGTGCATTTTGTCTATAAAATTTCAATATATATTTCATAAATTATACTAGTTGATATTATAAGAATAACTTCGCATTTACGAATTCTATTATTTCTTCTCTAATTTCCTTTAATTTATCAGCATAAACTATTTGGATTTCATGTATTATTAATTATTTAAATAAGTAATTTATTTATTCTTCAAATATTTTAGATGAAATAAATTTAATAATTAAATTAAGTTTATTAAATTTCATTTTTCTTTTAATTTTACTTTAAATTGTTTATTCCGGACATCCTTTGATATACAATAGTTTGTAAATCCTAAAAACTATTATAATTCTTTCTTTGCAATCAATTTTAAAATCTATTTTTTGTTATTCCAATTTATTCTATATTAATTTTTCAGTAAGTGTGCTACTCTTTTAAAAACTAAAATAATTATCGTGATCATCTTCTCGTCAAAAAAGATATGATTCAATGATTTAGAATGATTGGTAATTGTTGCATCTTCTTTATTATTAGTTTATGCCATATACTTAAACTTCATATAAATAGTTTCAATTTTGTTGTTTTTTCTAATAAATTTTTAATTAAGTGTTAGTTTTACCAAAAATCTGACTTTTCCTAATTTAATTTTAGTGTTCTATATCTAATAATAAAGAGCTTGATATTACTAGATATTTCATTTTGGAAACTATATAGAAACAGAATTAAATCAGGGTCGGTGCATGTAAAAAATAATAAACCTTGAAGATGAAAAAGAATTATTTGATTTACTTATTCTCATTGATATCCAATAGTCTTAAGGCTTTATTTGAATAAGACAAAACCAAAGAATAGGTTTGTTTTTGATAAACCTTTCATAGAATTTAGAATAAATTTGTTATAAATAGTTTTATCTTATTATTGATCAGAATCAGATACAATGTCTACCATGGTTAAACAAAAAAAATAATATATATTAAGAAATAGTATTACTTAGATGAGACAAGTTTTTCACTGATATTTTTATGAGTTTTGAATACTGCTTTATTTTCAATCGTGAGTCTATAAATAAAGTTAACCAAAAGTTTGTCAATTATGGATATGAATAATAAAAAAATACTCTAATCATTTGATTAGAAGCTTTAAAATTTTTTCTGTTATTACTACAGGTGACTAAGATGTAACAATTAATTCTATCTATTTTAAAGTAATCTTTGCTATACAGATAAAAATAGAGTTTTTATTTAATATTATAATGTATCCACCAATTGTAGTGTTTATATATACTCTTTTATGATAGGAATGATGATTTTTTTTAATTTGATACAGAAAAGCTAATAATTAAACGACTTTTGCAAAATTGGTAGCTTCGAATAATAAATAGAGCGAATCTAGAAAAAAGGTTCGTTAAGAATTTGTGTATTGAAATTTTAGCAACTATATTTTTCAGCTTTTTCTCAAAATTTAAGTTTGATAATCTGTTTTACATCAACAAACATACAG
Source organism: Paramecium sonneborni (assembly GCA_905182985.1). Lineage (NCBI taxonomy): Eukaryota > Ciliophora > Oligohymenophorea > Peniculida > Parameciidae > Paramecium > Paramecium sonneborni. Next base: position 256,298 of record CAJJDN010000155.1, on the reverse strand, counting down.
ATTGTATCTATAATTTAATTTTATAAATTATATTTCTTATTGCAAATTAATTAAAAATATATTTATTTTAACTCTTCTATTGAATTTTAAGAAATATTATTTAAAAAATAAGTCGAAAATGTTAGAGGACAACCCATTCATCACATCAACAAATGAATTAGGCTAGGCTCTAATTTTTTGAAACATTAATTATGACAAAAGGTCCTCTTTAATAAACGCACTTAGAGAATTTTGAATGTATATTATTTTAAATGAAAGAAGAGGTTCAGTTTATAATTATCTTAGACTAAAGCTCTAGTAGCAGCAAAAGTGACTGAATAGTTTTAGAAAAGGCTACAGCATGAAAAAAAATTAATGCTTTTAAAGCTATAACAACTTTATTTGATTGTTTGGATTAAAGATTTAGTTGAAGGTACTCTAAAAGCTTTCAAATGATTAAAAAAGATTTTTATCTATTGAATAGTACTCAGAGTTCTTTACTACAAAAAGCTATAAAAATATCTTAATGATATGTATTCGCTTGACATAGAATTAGAGCAAATAATTAGCGGCAACTCTTGAATTTCAAATATAAGAATAATATAGTACTACATCTAAAAGCTTCTGACATAAATACATATTTTCTTTTATATTATTTAAGTAAAACAATTCAATTTATCTATAATACTGATATTGTAAATTCTATGCAATGAATTTAACAATCTCAATAAAAATTTGCAAGGAATTTCCAGAGTTTTTCATTTTAATGAGTGTAGATTGGAGGTTAATAATAACTTTTTGTATGATTTCCAGCAAAATAAACAAATAATCTTAAATGTAATCCATCATGATGTATTTATTATGAAAGAATTATCATTATTTAATATGAAGATCTATTTATAAAAACAAACATATTTGATTAAATGTTGTTATATTAAATTGATCCAGCAATTTTTTTTATTATTATGAATTGTCAAAATATTTACTAATTTTCAATTAATAATGAGAATATTTCAATTTATCTGAGCATCCTTGATAGATATTCTTTCTATCTCTAATAGAACTTAAAAGCTTATCTCTAATGGTTTCTTTTAATTAATAAGCTAATAGTGAAATGAGGTAAAATTTTGAAAAAATTATTTTCAAGAAGCTTTTTTGACTCTCCTTGAATTTAGTCTTTAATATCCCATAAATAAAAAGCTGTTTGCATTGTTTTTGTGCCTTGCTGGTTGGTAATAATGCACCTTATTACATCAATTTATACTTTCTAAAATTTATCATAAAATAAGAGCATTTTTCTTAATTTCTAAATGAAAACTTTTCTTTTAAAATCCTTCTAAGTTTCACCATGATCATATGTATTGAGATTGTATAATAAAGTAATTTGAATTTCTTTTCTTTAAATAAGTAATTTATATATTATTCATTAGTAAATACAATAAATATAAATATTAATTATGTAAGTTAAAAAAACAAATAAAATTAGTTTATTTTAGAATATTATTCAGCTTTATCTAATTCTTGAGTTTAAATAATTCAAGTGAATAAATGTAATTTATTTATTTAAAATAAAATTTATTGTTATAATTTTTCTGAAATTTATATAAGAAACTTGAAGCATCCCAGGTATTGATGAACACTTGTACCAAAAATTTTTGGTAATTTTTTTTATGCTTTCTGTTGCTAATTTATGAAAAAACTTTTAAAAAGACTTAATAGGATAAAATAATAAATATTGAATTAAATCCATTAATTAATGTGAAAAATGAATGCACTACTTAAATCTAAATACTTTTCAATTTAGACATTCTCATTTTAATTATAATAGATAAACGATAAGCTTTATTTTGTCTTAAATAATAAATTTGTTTTTAGGAAAATAAATTTTCCATAATGATCATAAAAAGAAGTACTTTTAACTTTACTAGCTGATACTTTTTCTTATACAAGTATCTAGTTTGAAATGATGCAAATTTGTTAGAAAAATGCTTTAGTTTGGTATTACTATTAAAAAAGATCAATCTGAAATTTTCAAATAAGAATCATTTAAAAATAAATTTATCTGAAAACCTCCTTTTTTCATCATCCCTATCAAAGTATAGTTCAAATTTATCTAAAAGCAAATTTATTTTTCTTTAATTGGATAAAAGAAATGAGCTTCAGTTTTAATGGTATTTTGAAAAGTACTCAGATATAATAATAAATAAAAAAACCCACAATTTTATTATTAAAATTATTCTAGTATAATTGTTTAATAAACATCAAGGTTGAAATTATTAAGATATAATCTGGATACGGTATATAAAAAATGATTTATCAAACAAAAATACATGTTTCTTTTTATTTCATCCATCTCTAATCCTATATATAAGATTATGGAAAATACTGATATTTTTGTCTAGAATTCAAAAAATATTCCTCTATTCTTTAAACAAAACTTTCAATCTCCTTTAGTTATTTGATTAAAGTTTTGCTAATTGCAAAATTGTTCAGGTAATTTTTTAAACCTTTACCAATAATATTGAATTGTGGTAATATTAATAAAAAAATGCATAAAGATATTTTATGTTCATTTTATTAATCTTTGTCACTTGATAAAATTCTGTTACTTATAGAGACTAAAAATTATGAGAGAAGATACTTATTATCAAATTATTAAAATTTATCCTGATTTTGATTATAAAATTGATGTGAGAGATTATATACCTCAGTTTATGCGAAGCTTAGATTACTTTAAGCAATATGAAGAATGACATTTTTCTTTTGTTACTCATACAATTAGCAGAAATGAGCCAACCATTAATTTTAATAAAACCCACCTCAAGCATTGTATTTTTTAATTATGTAATTTATTTTATAATATACTTTCTTGATGATTAAATTATATCCAATAATATTGAAAAAACATCTATCTAATTTATAAAATATCAAATGACTTATGTGAAATTCAATTATTTTCATTAGGAGCATTATTAATTAATGCTTATATATTTGTTTAATTAGATGGAAATTAATTAACATGTTGGTAACTTGTAATATTATGAATAAAAGAGCCCTATAAATCATAATACTAATTTAATCTTCTATAAACACCAGAGCACTTGTTTAAAATTTTATATTTAAATTATAATTATTATAATAGATTAATCACTTTAGAAGTTCTATTCAATTAAAAAAAAAGAAAAATTATACTTCAAAACTAGAAAACATTAGATAAAAGGAAAATATTCTATTTCCAAGATATAAATTTTTTAAGGAAATGTAGAAATCTGACATCTAAGGACTTCTCAAAGATTTTCTTTATTGTTGATTACAAATATTCATCTCGATTTCATTTTCTTTATATAGATATGACATTTATTCATTTCCATTTTCAATTTGATTTTCCCTGATTCTTCCAACACAATTTTCTCATAGTGCTATTTTGTATATTTGACCAAATTTAAGCTTTTCTTTTATCAAGTTTTTAAATTCCTCAAGAATATTTAAAGTTATCGACCATTACTTTATGTATATGAGTAAATTTTTTAATTATAATCTTTTCATAATCCATTTTATTAAATATTTAATGAATTTTCTTTTTTCAACATATGATTGAAGCCTACCAATTATAAATTGTAAAAAGGTTAATTTGATAAACTAAAAGCTAAAATAAAAATCATAATTTTTTCAAAATCTTCATCTGATAAATTAATTTTAATTTTTAATATACTTTTTTCAATTAATTAACCTTAATTTTTAACTGAATTTATTAGGATATTAGTTCATAAGATTGCTAATATCTCAAACTTTTTATATGGTTACAATGTTAGATTTATATGAATATTATGATATAAAAAGTGTAGATCTTCAATTTTTTATCTAAAAGTTTTATATTGTAAAAGAAATTGGCTTAATAATTTATAAGAATATATATATTTAATACTAGAATCTATAATTTAAGCACTTAAATTTGTAATAGTTGAGATACTTAATTAAAAATTTTAGTTTTAATAATAATAATGAAAGAAATAAGATAATTAATCTTTTTCCAAGACAGCCATCATTAGATAGCTTTTCTAATATTCTAAAGATGTATCTAAGTAATTCATGAAAGATAGAGAGGTCAAAGTGATCTCTTTATGTGCTGTTCAGATGGTAACCAACTTGATTTAAATGTCTAATTTAACATGGTTATAAATTTTTTATTGTTTCAGAACAAATTAAGTTAAGAAAATTTTAATAATATTTCATATCAGAAAATTACTATAATTTTAAATTTTATTTAGGTATGAATAATTGAATGTATATTGATTATTTTTTTTGATTTTGATTTGTTAATATGTTCTCAAATTGCATAAAAAAGAAATATAAGGAAAATCAGGAAGAATTAAATAAGGATATGTATTTCTAAGCTATCCATTCTCTTCTTCAAACTTAATTTTGAATAATTGTTGATACAATAAAGGTATATCATATGATATGAAAGAATTATTTGATTTTTAAATATAACCTAATATGATTACTATATTTAATAATCATTAAAGAGATCAAAAGCTTTAGATACCTAATTTATATTTTAGAATTATCTTTTTAAATTCAATTTTTTTGTAACATAAAATATTTAAATTTCAGGATGATCTATACTAAAACATTTAATACATCCAAACTATTTCTCCAATATTCTAATTTCTGATAAATAATCATCAGATATATAATATCAAAAATAGGGTTTGGCAAAAGCAGTCTACAATTTGATCATATGTCTCAATGGAATATTTTCACAACATTCTGATTCTCTAGATCAGCTTCAAAATCTACTTCTATGTCTTTTATTATCATTTTATTACAGGTCCTTTTGTATTTAGCTTTATCACTATTCCTCTGTAATCTCCACCAAGAGTGAATTAATTGTTTCCAGATCTTCTTCTCCTTATAATTAGTCATTTTTCATTTCTATTCTTTTGTTCAATTATGTTAAAACTACTTTTTTAATTAAATAAGCTTTTCTTTCCCACCAATTATCTAATTTAGTATTAATCAAATGCATGTAATTTTAAGTTAATCTATTGTAACTCGCATTAATTATATTACATTAAATATCTTAATAAATCATATCAGAATTTTTTTTTAAATTATGCCTAAAATTGAGTGAAGTGTGTGTGTTAGAAAATATCTAATTTTTAACATTCTAAATTTTCTTTTGAATGTTTTGATAAAAATCATAAGCATTAATTAAATTATAGTTTGTAAGCTTTCTAGATTATATTGTTAATATCATATTGAAAATATTTATTTTCTTTATTTTTTTATAAATATTAAATTCTCAATAGATGTAAAAAGGTAAATTAATTGAGAGTTGAATATTTAATTAAATATTAAATATATTAGTATTGTAAAGGATTGATGCTAAATAGAGAAGTAATAATCAATCAACTTCAATTACAAACAATAGGCAAACAATTCACAATTAGATAGTAAATCGACATGCCTGCTGTACTAAATTTGAAGAATATAGCAAATTTATTTAGATCATTATTTTTAGAAATGAGATCATGATAACAAAAAAATGAAATTTAAAATTATTAATATTATGTTTACTTATTAAATCAATAAAAAATCATAAATGATTCAAGAGGTAATCTATGTTTTAGGCTATAATTGCTTATAAATTGAAGAAGTTGATTATTTTATTCACTCAGATTCTTAAAATTCTGAAAGATATTGTTATTAAAGATATAAATAATTTAAGAAATTTATTATGGATGGTTATATAAGTTGAGTTTAATAATTTCATAAACCTAAAATGATAACTATAGAAATTACTTATGAAATAAACTAAATAAAAGATTACTTTTAACAAAGAATTCTAAAAGAATGTAATAAATAAAACCTCATTACATTTTGCAATTAATTATGGGTTATAAATAATTTTTAAATATTGATAAAGAAAGAAACAAAAATAAAATGCTTGAAAAATAATAGGTGATACATTTTTGATTAAATCTGCACTATTAAAACTATATGAATATTATTGATATTTATTATTTTAAGGGGAAAATAAATTACATTAAAACTGTATAGATCAAAGGGCTAAATAAATATATTAATATAATACGTGCTTCCTATACAATAAATGTACTAATTATGTACTCATAACACAATTATTTGTAAATAAATATCGGATCAATATTACTCTGTTGGAGGAAATACTTGTGCCTCTAGAGTGGCATGTTCTTTTCTCACTCAAGAAAGTGATTGCTTAGGTAGTATAGGAGATAAATTATAAAATTTGTGGTTAAGAGGTTAATGAAAAAGTTTGCAAAACATTTGGATCATATTCTGAAATTTAATTATTACAATTTTTTTACAATTTATATTTTGTATAAACTATTCTTTAATTAACATGTACATCTGTGTAACCTTAGAATTAAAATGATTGTGATCAAGTAGGTTATACTTACATGCTGAAAATAAAGCTTGTATTTGCAAAAAAAAAATTTTCCCTTTACAAGTCAAAAATGACATACAATTTTAACAATAAAGTGATAAAAAGGAATGTATTTGGGTTCAAAGGGCAACTTTGTTCCAGCTATCATTAATAGTACTTCTGCAACTTAGTCATATTGTTATGGTAACAATATATAATATGAATAAAAAAAAAAAATCTTGATATTAATCATTAAGTATTAATGAATCAGTCTTTAAATTTTATTAATCAAACTGTGATAGTTTAAAATAAGATCAAAGGGAAAAGGTTGCCCTTTAAACTTGAGAATTTATTTATTAATAAATANGATAACAAAAAAATGAAATTTAAAATTATTAATATTATGTTTACTTATTAAATCAATAAAAAATCATAAATGATTCAAGAGGTAATCTATGTTTTAGGCTATAATTGCTTATAAATTGAAGAAGTTGATTATTTTATTCACTCAGATTCTTAAAATTCTGAAAGATATTGTTATTAAAGATATAAATAATTTAAGAAATTTATTATGGATGGTTATATAAGTTGAGTTTAATAATTTCATAAACCTAAAATGATAACTATAGAAATTACTTATGAAATAAACTAAATAAAAGATTACTTTTAACAAAGAATTCTAAAAGAATGTAATAAATAAAACCTCATTACATTTTGCAATTAATTATGGGTTATAAATAATTTTTAAATATTGATAAAGAAAGAAACAAAAATAAAATGCTTGAAAAATAATAGGTGATACATTTTTGATTAAATCTGCACTATTAAAACTATATGAATATTATTGATATTTATTATTTTAAGGGGAAAATAAATTACATTAAAACTGTATAGATCAAAGGGCTAAATAAATATATTAATATAATACGTGCTTCCTATACAATAAATGTACTAATTATGTACTCATAACACAATTATTTGTAAATAAATATCGGATCAATATTACTCTGTTGGAGGAAATACTTGTGCCTCTAGAGTGGCATGTTCTTTTCTCACTCAAGAAAGTGATTGCTTAGGTAGTATAGGAGATAAATTATAAAATTTGTGGTTAAGAGGTTAATGAAAAAGTTTGCAAAACATTTGGATCATATTCTGAAATTTAATTATTACAATTTTTTTACAATTTATATTTTGTATAAACTATTCTTTAATTAACATGTACATCTGTGTAACCTTAGAATTAAAATGATTGTGATCAAGTAGGTTATACTTACATGCTGAAAATAAAGCTTGTATTTGCAAAAAAAAAATTTTCCCTTTACAAGTCAAAAATGACATACAATTTTAACAATAAAGTGATAAAAAGGAATGTATTTGGGTTCAAAGGGCAACTTTGTTCCAGCTATCATTAATAGTACTTCTGCAACTTAGTCATATTGTTATGGTAACAATATATAATATGAATAAAAAAAAAAAATCTTGATATTAATCATTAAGTATTAATGAATCAGTCTTTAAATTTTATTAATCAAACTGTGATAGTTTAAAATAAGATCAAAGGGAAAAGGTTGCCCTTTAAACTTGAGAATTTATTTATTAATAAATATCAATATAAATTATAAATTAAAAGAAAAATACGAATAAATAAAAAAGGAGAACAAAATTAAAAACCAATTTATTCTTTAGGGATCTTCAAACATTGATTGAGTAGTGTGAAGCAAGATCATGATTATTCAAATGAAAGATCTAATGATGGATTTGTGAATTTATTTAAAGATTTCATCTCTCTAAAATCTAGTTTAGAAACAATGTTTCTATCCCTTTTCTAATAAAAATAATTAGATTTTAATTGATATATAAGAAATATATGAATTTGATATAGAATATTGAGTATTCAGATTTCCTAAGAGTATTACTCTCTATAATTGAGTGTGAAAAATATAAAAAGCAAATAAGTGAATTTTATTAAACAAAAGAGAAGCAAATCTCAATTAAGATTATAAAGAGACCTTATTAAATGCATATGATAGAAATATCTCTTGATATTATTGCATTAGAAGACAGTTTAGAAGAAAATAGTTAGTAGTATATATATTTTATTCGGTTAATCAAACATATTCAACTGTTACATTATAGAAATAATAATGAACTAGTGGCAATATGGATTTAATTAATTTATATAAATACAAGCAATGATAAATTGAAATATTTTTAACAATACTAAAGTTTAATCTCATAAAATTTTTATAAATATTATTTAAAGAAAATTAAATTGATATAAAGCAACACTTCAATTAATCAATTACCTCGTATTATTATAGATATTATTTTCAACATTTTTGATCTCTTTTCACCTTTTTCAATTATTTTATTTTTGCACAAGTTTTTCCTTCTAAATTTCTGTTATTAGCATTTTCTTAAATAAATTTGCTTCCATCTATTTATCTTTTGAAAATCTATTAAATCTTTTAACACTGGACTTTTTCCTCATAATTAAATTAATTTAATTAATTTTTCTAGAATTATTTAGTTTATAAATATTTTATCTATTATTCAGTAAATAATTTTATAACGTATTTTTATATGGCTTTATAAAATAGAATTTATTTATAATCTAATTTTTTAATTTTATTTTATCAGAATAAAATTGATTTTATTTATAAATTTGTTTTTTCATTTTATTTTTGTTTAAAATGATATT